>JAQHUG010000164.1:1339356-1351565 GCA_028555095.1 Dicrostonyx torquatus
TTCTACTTCTTTAAACATCCCACTGAACCAGTCACCTTGCCTGAGAAGAAACCCTGGCAGCTTAAAGAAAAAAAAATGTCTGGCAGACTTTCCCTATGTTTGGGAAACCTACAGTCAATGAAGCTGAGAAACACAAGTCTACTTTCCTCTCATGTTTGCATCGCTGGCTTTATCATAAGACAGTGACATTTTTATGCCCCCTTGAAAGGAGAAATTCTTTTGTTTTTAATCTTCCAGATTAGTGGTACTAAAAGACATTGGTGTTTTCTCTGCTATTCCTAGAAAATTTTTTGCTCTTTCTATCCTTCAAATTATCCAAGCAGAATTCGACAGCATTAATTCCCAACCCTCATTATTATTATTGTTTATTATTTTATAAGCCCATCAGTCAGTTTTGCTTCCGCCAAAATATTCATTTTATTTTTCTTATTCTGGTCTTAATTCATGATCAGTACTATAAATCTATAACAATCTTGCCAGAACACAATGTCAGAACTCCATGAATACTTCTCCAATCATAATCTTTTAAATCTTATCTCACTCAGTGAATTACATCTCCTTGGGGATATCCCCTTTCTGAGTGCAACATCCTAACTTCTTTTTAAAACACAATCTCATCTTTCTTACAGCCATTATTTCTTTTTCATATCATAGTTCTAATTTTCAAATAGTGCTTTAAACCTAGCATGATGCATCATTTATTTCCTCTATAAAACATTCAGAACCCTCAAGCCTTCTTCTTTAGTCTATTTTTATGTTGAATTATTTATGAATACACCTATATACTCTCATTTTATTAAGTAACTTGACTTTCTTGTGATTTCTATGCCAATACCAAATTTTTCTCTTAATATTGCATAGAACGTGCACCACTGTAGCCCCAAAACTCTACTCACAAGATTTCTCATCATCCTGCCTTACAAAATGAGGACTAGTAGACTCCAGGAACTGTAATTTTTTTCCCCAGTACAAACATTAGTCTTAGTCTTGAAAGCAATGTTTAATTAGAGAAGAATAGACCACAGATTTGAGAGTGAAACTGGTGGGTTATGCACAGGAGTTTTTGGAGGGAGAATATGGAAGGACAAAATGATGTAATTATATTTTAATTTCAAAATATTATTTTATAAATACTTTCGATTTGTGCAGTATTGGTGTTTGTTCTTTAACTTTTTTAAATGTTGATGTCTTTAAATTTGAAATATATGCTTGAGATATATAGTTAAAAATCCCTCAAAAGAGGTACATTCTTTTCTTGCCAATCCCTTTAAAATAGAGTAGTGCCTGTTACCTTGAGTGCATTTCATTAAAGCATTGTAAAGATAAAATTCAAAATCCAATAGATAAATGTGTGATCTATAAAGATCACTTCTGGGAGTCTTAACAAAATTTCATGTCCACTGGGAGTATTCGTGTTTTTGTCTGCCCTTACCTGCCCTCCACAGTATTAGTGATGCTAATTATGTTTAGTAAAGTTAATTAAATCATGATGAAACCTTGAAAAGTATGGTATAACAAAAAGGTGAATGGGGCTGGTAAGATAATTTAGCAGGAAAAGGCACCTACTGTCAAGCCTAACAATGTGAATTTCATCTCTGGAACCTATGTGGTAGAAGATTAAACAGCTCCCATCAGTTGTCTTCTGACTTCCGTATGTGCACCATGGTATACAAACACACACACACACACATGCACACACACACACACATCATAAATAAATTACTAAGAAAACATCTTTACTTAACTGAAGCTGTTTGAACTGTATTGTGTTCTAAATGTAAAACACACTTTAGAATTTCAAAGTCAAATGCAAAATTTCTAGATATTTTTTCATATTTGCTAGATGTTAAAATGGTATTATTTGTATATATTGAGTTAAAATATTAAGATTTTAAAATACACTGGTTCCTAATTCATGATATTTCTCCTTAACTTCTGTTTTCTCATTGTCATTAACTTAGTTCTTCACTGTAATGAAAACAATGGAGGAATAATAAAATTTTTACAGATATTATCTTTTCAATGCATATTTATGGAAGTCTTGCTATTGTGTTTTTATATCCCTTTGAAAGGGATTAACTAACATTTCTCACCTAACTTCAACAGATACTAACGCTCCAAATAAATAGAGTAGTATTTACATAACCAATCATTGCAGTGTAATACCAGTTGTCAAGAGACAGAGGCAGAAGTCTTATTGAAAGTATGAAGCCCGAGAGGAGAACAAAGAAAAATGTAGAGCTCAATAAAAAAATAAAGTATGAAGCCAGATTGGACCGTATAACAAAACCCTACCACAAAAAAAAAAAAAAAACAGTATCAGTAGTACTAATCAATCAATCAAATAAGTAATTATTTAATACAGCAGTTCTTTACTATAAATTATATTTCCCCCTCAGGTACATAATTAAGTATTTAATCTTTTTGTTATCACTCCTTTCTTAATGCTTTTATACTACATCATTCAAATTCCAGGTTGTGCAAATAGCCCAAATCTTTTCTCTGTTTGTACTTAAGTCCCTTACAATAACTTATGTCCTTTACTATTTCCAGTTTTCCAGTCTGTTCTCCATTCTGACATAATTGCAATAGATTGAATAGCCACTTTAACTGTACTAAGATCATCAGTTGTATTGACTTGTGATCTGGGACTCAGGGTTTTGTATTCTATTGCATCAACACTAATTGTTTAGATCATAATTTTGAAATCATTTGTAAGTTGAGAGTTCTCAGCTTTACATGTCTAAATTCTGAATTCATATGTCTACTTTCATACATATTTTATGTTCCCCAAATAGAACATGTTCCATATATCCATATTCTACCATCCACTCACTATCTTAGGTGATATAATTCCATCTTTTCTGCTGCTCAGGCCAAATATGTCAGAATTAGTGTTTCCTGTCTTTCCTTTCTCAAAGCATCTCTCTATTGCTCTGCGTTTTCTGTTACTAATGATATTTATTAAAGCTAATACTGTAAATTTAATCAATGTGCTGGAAAATGTAGGAAACTATTCTGATCAAGTTAAACTTTTTTTCCCCACAGCCATATCCTTTCTTTATCTTCAGAGTTTGACTCTTACAGTTCTTAATGAATGTATGCCATGTCCTAAAGTTTTACACACTTTGTCACAACGGAAAGGAGTGTGTTATTTTTTCTGTAGTTGAATGATAAATTCTTCTTTATCTCACACATTTTCTTTGTCACTCCATCCATGGAAAAATATCAAGTTTTATTCCATATGTAGGCAACGACGAATTGTTTTTAACAGAAATGGCATTGCAAGTACTTCTTTTATTTGACAATTTCTGTTTGTACCCTGTAACAGGATGATTGGTATACCTTTTATTCTTGTTTCTTTTTTCTTTCTTTTTTTTTTTAAGAGAGTCCATACTGTTTCAACTAAAGGCTGTCCTTATTAATGTTCCTTCCAGCAGTATGTAAGAGTTCTCTTTTCTCTACATCCTCTCCAGCATTCATTACTTGTTGTTTGGGGCTGTGAACATTTAATTATAAAACTCCTGAGGCTGAAGGAGATAAGCCTGATCTAGTTTTTGGGAAGCGAGGGCTACATCATGAGATGCATTCTCAAAACAACAACAAATATACAAAACAAAAATTCTGAAATAGAAATGAAATGAACAAAGGTCATAATTTGTGACCAGATATCTGGACTTGAGAAGTTTCTTGAGAAAAAGGACTTTCAGTGTTAAAAAGAATAGCAGGCAAACTCAGGAAGTTGTCCATCTGTGGTGATATGCCCTTTTTATTTCCCCATTTCCATTTTCTACTCATCTTTTTGTGACTCATTCTACTCTGGCCAGAGAGGGCTTGGTCTCCCTCTAACACACTGAATGCTTTGTTTTGCAATCAAAATAAATATTTTTAGCTGTTGTGTTTCTTTGACTATTTTAAATGGCTATTTATTTTCTTTTAGTTTTCTCAATGGCAGTTCTTCTGAATATAGAATAAGTAACGTGTCACTCTTACACAATCACCTCGAGTC
Source organism: Dicrostonyx torquatus (assembly GCA_028555095.1). Taxonomy (NCBI): domain Eukaryota; kingdom Metazoa; phylum Chordata; class Mammalia; order Rodentia; family Cricetidae; genus Dicrostonyx; species Dicrostonyx torquatus. Next base: position 1,343,366 of record JAQHUG010000164.1, read on the forward strand.
ACCATAATGGCTTAGGCTTTAGGTTAGGTTGCAAGTGCAATCAAAATTAATTGTGAAGAAAAATTAAGTAATACATATTTTGCAAAATTAGAAAAGTGACATTTTTAATGTACACAATAACATTTTATGTACAAAAAGGTACATCTCTAGGTACATTTAATTTTATAACATGTAAGCTAAATTGTTATTAATTTTGATAGTTCATGAACATCCTTGTCATTCATTCTTGCTAATAAAACTTTATGTATAATATAAATAAAAATAAATATAATAAGATAAATGTATGTTTTGATCCTGCAGGCATTAGTTGTAAGTTTGATAGGAAATTCAACTTTAGCAATTATTATAGCCATATACAAATCACTTTTGACTTTTTTAAAATTATAATATTAACCATTGAGAGTTTCTTAAGAGAAAGCTTACTTTTCCTTCCTGAATATTTTTCCCTATGAATATCTTCTCTTCTGCAAATTCATTTTTAATTTTTTTTATTATTTTAATAATGTATTTGTTTGTGTGTGTGTGTGTGTGTGTGTGTGTGTGTGTGTGTGTGGTTATGAGCACCTGTGTGCAGATATCAGTGGAATCCAGAGAGAAAAGCTCTCCCTGGCGGCGCCGGAGTTGCTGCTTGTAATTAGATGAGCTATGTAGGTGCTGCAAACAGAGAGCTGGTCCTCTGGGAGAGTAGAAAATAGTCTTTGCTGCTGAGCTTTCTCTCCAGCCTCCAATTCTGTAAGTTCCTGAGAAGAATATCTTTATTTTATCTAAATGACTTCTTTTGGATATCTCTGAGAACAAGTGAAAGCAATTTAAGTGTTAAATGCATTCAACAAACAAGATGATAGTAATCAATTAAAACATATTTAAGTGGCAGCAATATGAGAAGACATGGCAAAGCTGTATTATAGAAAAGCAAGAGAATGTACAGAAACACTGCACTGAGAAAAGTAGTGAGAATATGTTTTGAGTAACTTCTTTTTCCTTCAAATTCTAAGGATGTCTATTCGAAAAGCAAATACATCCTATGATCACTGACATTCAGTGTGCCGGAAACAACTTCCATGACATAATAATAAATGTCATATGACCAATACATTGTAAAATTACTCATGTTATTTGTCATGTCAATTTACATTGCACAGCTTCAAGAAAAAACATTCATTTTATGCAGTTTCATAAGCATTATAAGTCTGTTTTTCTGATGATTCATTTTATGCTCTCCACCATTTTTGATGGACTGATATAATGGGAAACCAACTGACTAGAACTTAAGTAAAATGAAAGACACAAGTCACTACTGAGATGATTGAAGAATGTCATCATCCAGTCCATGAAACACATAAGCTTTCAGGATATTACACTGTATTGAGGAAGTTTTAAAAAATGGATTAAATGGTACCCCCTCCCCAGAGTTGCACTGTTTTGCATTGAAATACTGTATGCTTTATACACAAAATGTCTCTCCTTCCCTCCTCTAATGTTGGAAGTCCTATAATACCAAAGTTCTTATACTGGAAGAAGACAAACTTGATATGGCGGCAAAACCTAAAGCAAATAAAAAGAAAAAAAATTCTTTCCAGAGGAGACATAAATCTTAGTGATAAATAGACAGTTGACACACCTTATTTTCAGTAATGGTTTTGCCAGAAATCATTTGCAACCTACTGGAAACAGAAGGGGATGTGAAGAGCACTTCACTATAGGTGAGAAAACTCAAGAGAAACAAGTCTATCTTTATGTGTAAGACAGAGGGGTTCTCTATAAGGAAAGAAAATAATAGGCCTAAACGTCAGAATGCATCTCATAAAGAAATAGAGCCTACTAAGTGCTTGTGGTAAAAGTATTTTAAATTGTGTAATGTAAGGAGTCTCTGTCCTGCCAGCCAGCTCCCAAATAATGGCATGCAAACTTCATGTTTTAAAAAAAACTGAGGAATAGTTATTTGCTAAAACACAAAAGTGACAAATTTGAAGAGACTAGGGACAAATAATCCATGTAATAGAAATGTAAGTGTACTGTTTGCCAAACTTAGAGAAATATGAGGTTGAATAAGTACTTCATTTGCAATCTGATCCAGAATATGGGAGAGAAGCTCCAGGTTTTTCTCTACCTTGCTTGTGGTGATGCTAAACATTATTGAAGAGTTGGCACAAAACAGGAGCTGCACAGAGGTAGACTGAGGCCATTAGCAGTCTCTCCCCGGAGGAAAATCTCCTCTAGGGCCAGGAATTTAGATTCTTCTTGCCTTCATTACTTCATTAAATCATTGTTGCAAAAAGATGAATAATCAGATACACTCTGCTCCAGAAATGACATATAGCAGACATGAACTACTTTCAAATGCAGAGGTGAAAGAAAAAAAAATAGTAATTAAGGTAGAGCACAATTGGGAGACTATGCCTAAAGAACTCCTTTTACCAGAGGAAAGCTTCCTACTGATAAGTGATAATGAGTTTCTTATGGTAATTGAAAAATTTTTCCAAGTCTTAAGACCCCTTTTATTCCTCCCTTCTTGAGCAGGCTTTTAATGTACACCCTCTACTGTTTTCATTGCTAACTGTCCACTACAGGTTATTATATTAATCCATACTACTATAAAGTCAGGTACAATCTACAAAAAGAAAATATTGCTTGCTAGACTTAAAGAGAATCTAGGCATGGAAAATATTTTGTCAAGGGCCTTATTAGAAAACAACCCTGCTAATTTCATCAATTCAGGGTAGGGAAAAATTCACAGAAAGTAATTACTGTTGTTTTCAGAAACTTTATGATAATTTGCTAAGGAAATTAAGATGATCTTCAGAGTTATTCTTTCTGTTAGCACTAAAATAGAAGAAATAGTGAATGAAGAATGGTACAATTAGGGATGGTAGATTCTAGGCATCCAATTGACGGGCTCAGAAATAGTGAATGAAGAATGGTACAATTAGGGATGGTAGATTCTAGGCATCCAATTGACGGGCTCAGAAATAGTGAATGAAGAATGGTACAATTAGGGATGGTAGATTCTAGGCATCCAATTGACGGGCTCAGAAATAGTGAATGAAGAAGGGTACAATTAGGGATGGTAGATTCTAGGCATCCAATTGACGGGCTCAGAAAAGGCTTTGGTTTGAACTTATGCAAAACTCAAATTTTAAAATGAAGTGAAGGTAACTAGATATACTAAATATACATTTTGAAATGGCATGCTTCTATTTGTTAATGTCTCTATTAAGAAGGGCACTTTTGTAAGTTATTATTAGAGAAGAAAAACAAGAGTGTAGAGTTAACGATGCTTATGAGACAATTTAACGTTTTACATGTATAATTCAATGACTTCTAGTGGTTTAAAATCCTGTCATGTTGACTAACCTGGGGTAACTGGGTTTGAAAGGGGATTTTCAGGTAGTCGTTCATCAAAAGAATGTTATTTTTACTTAGCCTAATCTTCAGAAAATGACTATTAAGAAGAAAGAATGGCCAGGTGGTGGTGGCGCACGCCTTTAAACCCCAGCACTCGGGAGGCAGAGGCAGGCGGATCTTTGTGAGTTCGAGACCAGCTTGGTCTACAAGAGCTAGTTCCAGGACAGGCTCCAAAGCCACAAAGAAACCCTGTCTCAAAAAGCAAAACAAAACAAAACAAAATAAAAAAAGAAGAAAGAATGAATAAAAGGAAGAGGAAGAAAAAAAGGAGGCACATTTTATACATTTTCACAATGATTTACAACTTTTACTATATTAAAGTTTATTTTTTAGAGATTTATATTTTGAGTGTTAATTGTGGCTCCTAATTTATTTTATTTTCATGTTGTCTTTTTGAGCAAAAATTTTCTCAGTGTCTTCATTGTCTAAAGTATATAAATTCTATGTATTGTATCTAACAACATTAAAACCGTGTTAACCATTCCTTTTAAAGAAACTGAGGAAATATTTACTAATTACTAAATTTACTTCTCATGTGATGTAAAAATACATTCATACAAGTCAACGGGCCTCATAACAAACTGACACTCAAATAAGCAGAAGACAAGGAGTTAGTTTATCTTGCTCTGCAGTTTTACATATAGACATATATATATGAGTGTGTGTGTGTGTGTGTATGTATGAGTATGTATACACACAGATAGTATGTATACATATATGTATATGCAAGCATATACACATACACATATATGTATATGTATATATGTGTGTTTATATGTAAATGATATTAAAATTTATATGTAAATTATATTAAAATTGATCTACTTCATCTTCTAGCTGTACTTCAGTTCAGAATTTAATATCCTTTTGAGTGCCAAGCACAAATGCAGAAATGTTCTTAGTGAACTCTCTTTGATCATAATCTATCTAAAAGAAAAAAGAAATAAAATCTAACTTCAAGCATACTATTTTTTTAGTAACTTACACCTGTGCCATGAAAATCAGAAAATAGTGAAATACCTCCATTGCAATCATGTCCAATTGTCTTGTCTAGAGCACTTACAAAAATTGTTTGAGATTTAAGCAGTGAATTCCCATCTTTCAGCTGGTAAATTCAGGTGCCAAGGATCCTTAGTCCCACTAAGAGTGCTTAGATGTAATGAGCATTCAATGAATCCTGACTAGAAAGTGTGTACCAAGGACAGAGTAGAAAGACTCACTTGGAGGGATATAATTTATATTTGCACACAAAACCAATGCTAGGGGCTTCAATAACACCCAAACCCCCAATGAATATGAATCTCATTATGCTAAGACCAAATACGAAAATGAATCATGAAACTTTGGAATTTAGAGGTTAGCTATAAACATAATTCAAATAGTAGAGAAATAGTAGCAAAAACACATAAGCATGGAATTTTGGATTGTCCTATGGTAGAGTTCCAAATACGAATCTGATTAAGAAAGTTGTTTAATATGCTTTACAGAACTATTTGAATATCTACCATTGAAAATTTTACTTATTTTTTTATAAATTTAGTTCATAATTTAAAATAAGTAAAATGATATTTATAATTGGTGAATTTTGTTAGAGAATATTATTTTAAGATATCTGACTTTTGTTTATGCTGCATCTGTTTGACTACATGAAGCTTTGATTCTTTGCCTATCTTAAGCACCTGATGGTCCTTATGAAGAGCTGAATCGTCAATACTGAGACAGAAACAAAGATAAGCAGGGATGGCAGGCAGAGAGAATGAGCAGAGGTAGAAACAAGGAACACAACTTCAAAAATCAAAAAAAGACAACAACACTATTATTGATTACTCATGTATTCTTATTTGCACTTAGAGTATCATTTTTAATGCTCAATTATTTTTCTAAGCATATTTACAAACTTCAGTTTCCACTTCTTTAGAGGCTGAAGTAAAAGCTATTATTTAACATACTATCAACCAAACCATTCCTTAAAGGAAAAAAGGCAATAGAAAGGCACCAAACAGAAGTTAACAAAGGAGAAACAAACAGATAAGGCATTTATTTTCAGTAGACTCACATTAGCAACATCTCACTAGACACATTGGCTTCCTGGGGAGCTGGGAAATTCCAGGCACATTGTTATAGCTAAATAAGACTGCTGAGATTTCATGTTCAGATTATACAAGTGTCTTGGTTTCCCAGCAGGCTGGTAGAGATCAGATCCTAGAAGAGTCTGGTTTTGCAGACTGTGGTGAATTCTATGGGCATTGATTTCTCAGTTCTTCCAGAACCTTTGTAAGTGTCAAATTCCCATTAGTTACTACTAAGCCTCAAAACTTGGTTGCTAATGTTATCCTCAGAAGATGAGCAAAAACTAATCATGGCAACTGCCCATGCTTGAAACTTGAGCTAAAAGGAAAAAAGAAAAGTCTACTGAAGGACAAGAAAAAAATCAGTGCTGCACAGGTGCTTTGGGATATGTTAACTGTAAGCTACCTGAAAATGATACAAAATTGAATTAATATGATTTTGTTGTATTAGAAATTGTGATATCTTTGTTTATAGCTCTTTTCCATAAGAAATAAAAAAGCTTTCACAGAGATTGTATGATTTTGGTTAACAAACCTTGTTATAAAGATGACTGCCTAAAGAAAAAGTCACCAATTATCCTTTAAAAATAAAATGAACTAATAAATGGAGGTATATAGAAGAATTACCCAAAATCTATTATTAAGGAGTGAAAATTGCCTTTTAACATACTGCAAAACAACTTTAAGTTATGAATATGAGAAGGTCGATTTGGAAGACTTTAATCAAGTAATCATTAAGACAACATTTTATTTTTATGTGTGTTTCTGAACAAAGCTAAAAGTTTGTGTTTGATAAAAACCACATATGCTGATTTTCATTTTAGGTAGTGTGTTAGCTGTGTACTAATACAACAAAATACCTTAGGAAAAATTACCTTAGAAGAAGGAAAAACAATGATTTGGGTTTCAGAGTTTTCAGTTCACATCCTCTGGCTCCATCATCTCCTTGGATCTGTGGTGGGGCAGATCATCGTGGGTAAATTTTCTGGTAGAGGAACAAATGAAACAGGAGTGAAGCTACAAATGTTTCATTAAGAGTATGGCCAGAGTTATTTTACTTTGTTTCTTGCACCTGCCTCCAAAGCATATACTACTTATCCATTTGCTGGCTTCGCTGGGAATATTTAGAATCTAGCCCTTGGAAACCTTTGAAATTTCAAACAATGAAAGATATATTCATTAACAAAAACATTTCAAACTTTCCTGAGTAATGTGTTGAAATTGCATTCTTATTGTTTCTTGAGAGTATTCAGTCTTGACAACTGAAATCTATCATACATATTCCTCTTTGGTATGCTATTTTCATCTGTTAAAATTAAAAATATGTGAAAGAACAAAATCACATTAGTATAATTAGCATATAAAATGGCTATTGTAATAAGTTTCAATATTTTCTATATACTCTCCTAATAGAGAAAATAACATGTGTGCTCTCATCCAGTCTTCTTTAGTTTATGTCTTAATTTGCCTTAATCAATCTATGTATAAACATCTTCACAATGTCCTACAACCATTAATGATTTAATATGTTTATAGTACCATAGTCCATCTACCTGCTTAAAGTTAAATTATTTTTTTGCCTAACTATAATTGCTCTCAGAATATATTTGGAAAAGCAATTAGTATATTGCACCTCTCAAAACTCTTTTTTTCCCTCTATGATTAAGGTACACTTACATAAACAACTTTCTATACAAATTTCTTCTCTTTTTTCTCATCTTGACATTGACTACATATTGAGATCTATTTAAAACTATCCCCTCTTGAAAGTGAGAAATGATTTTATTTATTTTCCAAAAATGTTACTAATTCATTTCTTTTGGATTCAGCAGAGAACATGTACACATGTGGCAAGCTTGTTATTTATTTTGATTTTATGCATACTTACTCATAAGCCATATATGTTTCACATTTGGCAAATCATCTTTTGTTAAAGAAAAATCTTTCCAGTAGAAATACAAAAAATGTAAAATTGCTTTATCTGGAAAGCTCCTATCATTTCTTTTCTTCAGTATTACCTCTCAGAATGTGTACTTGGACTTATTGAATTAAGTCACTGGAGTTTAACATAGTAACGTGACAGTGACTAACACAGAATAATATAAAACTTTGTAACCATCAGTTCTTCAACTGTTTTTGAATTGAACTGAATTTGAATGTTTTGTATTTCTTTATTGAGATAGCCAGTTAATAAACATTTAATGCTATTACATGAGGCAGCAGCAACTCAAATATTGCTCTTGCTCACTTAAAACAGTGTTTCAGACAATAACTATAGTCACACCACTTGCCTGTGTGTGTGCAAATAAAATGCTTTATTCTTGGACTGTTCTTTTTTCCTCATTTTATATTGATTTTATTGAGCTATACATTTACTCGGCTTCGCTCCCTTCCTCCCCTTCCACTTCAACCCTCTCCCATGGTCCCCATGCTCCCAATTTACTCAGGAGATCTTGTCATTTTCTACTTCCCATGAAGATAAGGTCTATGTATGTCTTTCTTTGCACCCTTATTGTTGTCTAGGATCTCTGGGATAATGAATTGTGGGCTGTTTTTTCTTTGCTTATGTCTAAAAGCCACTTATGAGTGAGTACTTACAATTTTTTTCTGGGTCTGGGTTACTTCACTCGAAATAATGTTTTCTAGATCCATCCATTTGCCTGAAAATTTCAAGATGTCATCATTTTCCTCTGTTGTGTAGTACGCCATTGTGTACATGTACCACA
>JAQHUG010000164.1:1405759-1419999 GCA_028555095.1 Dicrostonyx torquatus
AAAAAAAAAGAATGTCAGAATCAATTTGTGGATCAAGAGGAAAACCAAGCAGAATTGTGGTCTTCTTTCTCCTTCACCGGACTTGGAGAGGCAAATGGTGGAATACATGTGGAAAATTGTAATCAATTCCCTAGGATAGCAATGAAGGAAGAAACTCATTCAGAAGTGCTGAGGATTTCAGAGAACTAAAACAGGCAATAGTGCCTCACATTCATGTCACTGTACATACTTTTAAGTTTTCACTAAACTAGTGAATACAAGTTTAGTGAGGTGTTATTTTCCCCAGTGCTATAATTGAGTAATGTTGTTTTATTTTAAATACTATTCCACTGAGTCATTGATTCCTCGATGAGATTACATTTGCTCAGAAGACACAATGGTAGGTCTTCTGATAGTCTCCTTACCCTGTGCTGGAGAATAGTTATATAATATTCACCCTTGAATATCTCACAAACTTGAAAAACCACATGAAAAAAAAGCAAAACCAGGCATTAAAAAAGTTTGACAGAGAAAACCCTCACATGGGGTAGATGAAAGAATTTTCAGAAACAATTGAGTTGCTGAGTGATATACTCCTATAAGTAATAACACAGACAAGTTCCTACAAACATCCCCCAGCGAACTCATTGATTGACAGAGGTAAACTTCAGTGAAACCATTTCTTTAGTCTGTCATCAGTGCTCTGTGTTGGATGAATAGGTGTTTGCTCACATCGTTCCAGGAAAAAAAAAAACCATCATTCAATGAAGTCAGTTGTCTTTACATTTTATATTAGCATTTCCTTCTCATCATAGCATGTCTTTGGTCTTGTCTGTGCAAGGAAAATATCTTCTCTTTCCACAACAAGTGTGACATTAACTACCAAAAGTACCATTTTCAAAAAAGGTTACAAACCATTGTGACAGAGGATGTCAGTATGTTGGCATTTGTGTTACAGACTGAATCACTGGCACAGGAGGTACCAACTGCTCACTGCCAGCCACCTAGTATTCCACTCACTTGTTCCAGAGGACAGACATATAGATATTTACATATCCCAAAAGGAGTCTTGGAAACAGATGGCTGAAAATAGCCCTGTTTATTCCTTGCTGTGCAGCATCCAATAACATTAGAATTAGGGGAAAAATGACTCTGAGATTTCTATGACAATTCTCTACCACTATCCCATGTTTTATCCTTCATATTACACTTAGGTCATTAAAAATTTTAAAAGGGTAAATGGTGACTCACTTTCTCTCTTTCTCTATCTGTGCGTATGGTGTGTGTGTGAGTGCTGTACATAAGTATGAGATAAGATGAGCAAAGTTATGTGTTTTGGAGATTTAACAAAAGTAATTGTTTTAGAAATAAAGAAAATCTTTTTGAAGGTATTGTGACAAAAATGAATTAAAGCTCAGTTTTAAACCCTGGACATGCACACTACTTAACACACATATTCCTTTTTCCTATGTGTTTGCTTCCAATCATCTTTTTCTGCTCCCTTTTCATGTCTGTGCCTAATTTATAAAAGTGATGAAAAATAATTCATAAATAAATTTTCCAGATTCTCTTAGTTCTCATAATAGCTTTTATGATTCCAATCAAAGACAATTAGTCTTCAAAGATAATTATAGAGTCACACTATTGTCTCAAAATTTTATTTTCTCTAAGTGAATGATTGTCTTCTTTGCACAGTTGTACATTTTGGGGATGTTTGTTTCTTCTTGTGTTTAATCTCATTTTTGTTTACTTTTCTATCTGAATACCTGTGAAATATTTTATTTTGATTTTCCTTTGGAATTATAGTGAATATATATTTCAAACTCTTACTTTACTGGTGACTCTGTGACCTTTCATAAATATTTTTGCCTAAATTACAGACTCAATGTATTTTCATATGCAAAATCTCAAAATAAACCTCATTTTCTGTTACAACTGAGACTTCATGTCTTCTTAATTTATCTATTCCCTCATTCTTTGCTATAACATCTTTAACTTACCTCTTTATTTCTATGTGCTCTTACATTTCCCACATCATGTTTTGTGAAATTTATGTGCTTTTAGTTATCAAAGTAGAAAATAAATTCAAAATAATTAAAAATTTCAGACCAGTTAAATAGCTCAGCTGGTAAAGAAGCTTGCTACTGAGACCGACATGCTGAGTTCCATCTTGATGTCCCACATAGAGGGAAAGAAAACAGCCTCCAAGGAGTTTGCCTCTGCTCTCCACATGTATACATGTATGTGTACATATAGCCAAACATAACATAAATTTAATGAACTACTTATAACATAATACATTTTAATGATAAAATTTATTACATAATAAAAATATGTTGGTTTATGGGAAATGGAGAGTTAGATTTCTTTAAAGATGCAGCCCCTAAGATATTGCCCATACTTCAGTAGGTATCACTACACCAAGGCACATATCACAGCACTTAGTGGACTCAGTAAGTTAAAGAAAAGCACAAGAAATTAAAAAGTAATGGTGGTAGACTGCATAGGGAAGGTTTTGGAAGGAATGGAATGGGGGTGTATATGACCAAATCCTATTATATGAAAGCATGATATCCTTAAACAAAAGAAATTAAAAGATCAAGTAATTGAATGGTGTTTTTCTTTTTTTCTTTCTTTTGAACCAACTGACTGTCTAATAATAAATCAATTTAATTTTACACAATGATTAAGAATAGCATGTTTCATTATATTCATATAAGTTATGAGTTTTAATATATCATTTATGTGGGCAACACATGAAGCCACATGTGTTCATCACTTTTGGAAGTGGCTCAAATAACTTATTTTTAAAAAGCAGGATCATTTATTTCTTGAATTCTAAAACATTCACTTAAATTCAGTACTTTGTCTTGGAGAAAATAAATTTTCTACAATGATAAAGAAACTTTCAAATCTGGATATCTGTATATGAAATTCAGTATGTAGTAGTCACAATCAATGAGGTTCCTTAAGCCTCTGTATATACCCATTCAATGTATCTCACCTAACAATAAATTTCAGTTCTGTCAATCTGTGTTTTAAAATTCCTTAGCAACACCTTGCAAGTCTCCCAGAGAGACACAATCAGGCTAGTGACCACAGGTGAAAATAATACTCCATGTCCTGAAATCTTATCTTGACCTTGGCATTTCAGTTTTCAATAGAAACAGAAACAGTCAGTCATGTCAACATCATTCACCTGGATATGGAGTGGTTTAATGGAAAGTAACAAATTCATTAAAGGTCTTGATGGCTGTTCTAGAACCTTTTTCTGAAATGGGTTTGATAAGGCCTTTTAACAATAAGCTCACAAAGTAAGTAGGACATGTGAGAGGAAAGAAAACATGCTGTAGGGGATGATTGATGTGGCGGCTCTGAACATTATCCTTGGGAAACTAGGTAAGGAGTGGACAAATCAGCAGACCCTGAAGTTCATAAACTAAAGGAGCAAAAACCTCTGTCTTTGCAAATTGGAGGTTACATGCTACTCAAACCTTATGATGCTGCAATATTCAGTTTTTTAGGCTCAACAGCAGAATTTACTATACTTTTAGATTTTCCCTTTGGTAAGTTATTGTAATAAATCACATTATTCAGACTTCCATGGTAGATTTACCATAAAAAAATCTGAATATATTATTTTGTCTTAATGTTTGCTTTTTTTAAAGAGTCTCCAAAATATAGGAGATTACTATGTGAGAACGAATAACAGACTACTGTTTTGTTATTGAAAATTATAATAAAAAGGTTTTTCAATGCATATTAGAGTTGTAAAAGTAAACACAGCATATTAAAATTTCTGCATCAGAATTCAGGACAGTACTTTGTCCTTAGTAATATATTCACAGTCATCGAATTTCCCACTTTATGATTTCAAGCACACTTTTATTCACTATGAGAAAAATGGTAAGAAGGGTCATTATATTTTGATTTGTTCAAGTGTGTGTGTGTGTGTGTGTGTGTGTGTGTGTGTGTGTGTGTGTAGTATTTGGCTGCTTTGCTACTATACAATAACAAGATAGTCAAATTGGTGATGTCTTTCTGTAATGATCAATAAACTCATTTGCGTCAATGATTGCTTTGACAGTCTTTATGATTCAGCAATTAACAGAAGTTTAAATGAATGCCATGAATATCAAACACCTAATCATGGTGTCAATAAATATTCATTACTTTTTTCATTTCCAAAACAATGTAATACACTCAAATAGAAATTGCCAAAACTGCTTGGAATAGATATCAAGTACAATTTGTTAAGTTGGAGCAAAACTATCCAATGAGAATTTAATATATATATTGTTTATGTTCTTCTTCCTGTCCCATCTCCTCCACTTTATCCCCTACTCCCCACCCAGCTTTACATCCTCATTTTTGTTAACCTTATTGAGTACCACTTGTGCTGGGTATATACTTGTGAGTTGGCATCCAATCACTGGAGCATGTTACAAAACCCAAACAAAAAGAGTAAAAAATAAAAGGTTTTCTTCAGATCTTGTATTACACTTGTAACAGACACATTTAAAAAAATCCAGTGATTGATCTTAACTCAAAGGGGTTCTCAAGCATTTAGTCTTTTCTGTAAAGATCTTAGAATAATTATAGATAATTGAATCATTGTTATAAATCTAAGAGAAAGTAGTGTTATAATTTCATCCTTTTAGTGTAGTATATTTGAGAGATTAACATGAAAAGGTTTTAAGCCATGGATCCACAGGTTAACAAAATGTTGACTCTAACTTGAGTTCCTGTTTGACAATGCATCTGCTGTATATCACACCATACAGTAATGGTAGCTAGACTTATACATTAAGTATTTACTTCAGTGAGATGCCTATGATACTTAATAATTCAATGTTAGTAGTGATTATTAAGTCTAAACTCCTGAGTATCTACAGCAACACCAAAACCACAAAAAAACATTTTATTTGCTTTATTTCTAAGTATCTTCAAATTTGAACAATTGATAATGGTGAGCTATAAGATATAAGACATTTAAATAAAATATTGGAGGACAGAGGGAGGAAAAATAAAGGAAGTTCTTTTAATTTTTATTATAATCAAACCAACTGTTAATACTAATTCTTGGATTTTATCCCCATCAATGACCACCAGCAGTATCAGCTTTGCTTATTTAGGAACACTCCAGACTCAAATGCGAGGGATTCCGAAATAATAAATACCTCTATAGACTAGCCTCTTTAAAAATTTCCTAGCTTTATAATGTACCATTCCTGTTATCTATAATAAATGTAGATTATGGACTTTCTATTCCCTAGTTAATTTTAAAAGATCTTACCTCATTTTCCAATTGCTGTTTGACCTTGCTTCTGGAAACTGTAGGAGCTTATTTTAAAGCATAGATCTCTCTCTCTTCTCTCTAATTTTCCAGTAGTTTCTTTTTTTATATTTTTTCATTCAAAAATTTAGACTTCCTCCCCTTCTCCCATTCCCCTCCTGCTCCCCCACTAACCCTCTTCCGTCCTCCTCCATCCTTAAGAGAGGGCAGGGTACCCTGCCCTTTGGGAAAACCAAAGCCCACCCCATTCCATCCTGGCCTAGAAAAGGTGTGCATGCAAATAGACTAGGGTTCCAAAAAGCCAATAGATGCGGAAGAGACAGGTCCCATTGCCATTATCGATGACTTCTCAGTCTGCCCACACTGCAAGCCATATTCAGAGAGTCCAGTTTGATCACATGTCTGCTCAGTAGTTTCTTTAAAGTTTAGAGAACTTATTTTTAAGGTGTTCTATTTTTATTCTCATACATTAATTTTTAAAAATGAAAGTGACCATAACTAATTAAATTCATTGTTTTAAAAGGTTTTAGCCTAATATACCTCAAACTTTTCCAATAAGATGAACAAATTTAAAAACCTATAATAAAAAGCAATTATAGAATTTTATTTAACAATAAGAAAAATACAAAATTAAGATAAAATCTCACAAGAATTTTATTAATAATTGAGATGCCATTGAAGGGGCTAAATGGTTGTTTTAAATATTAAATATTCAGGTTAGCTTTGATCTAAAGAAGTTTTTAAAGATTATTACAATTATAATACTCTTTAGTAACATTAGACATATGCGGGTGGCAGGAGCAGCTGGGACAGGAGATCCAGCAACATCCCAAAGAAAAGGTATGTTTTTACTTTGTAGACTTTACAAAGAAGGCTCTTTGAATTTACAATTTTAATGAAGGTATACCATTGATCGTCTGGCCATAAATTCATGCTGCCTTGAGCATGGGTCAGAATAATATTAATCAATCTTGTCTTCCACCTACCATGGAACTACTATGTGAGAGAGGTTTAGCAGCACAGTATAGATGATAGATGGGATAGAAGACTGGAACTCAGGGAGTCTCAGGCCTATGATGAGGGAGAAGCTGTAGAGAGATTGAACAAATCATCTCTGCAATGACAATACTTCTGGTGTAGGAATAGTTGTTGAGTTAAGTGATTTGTTATTAAAAGAAAAATATCTAGAGAGAGAAGAAATATTGGAATTGTTTAATATTTATTAGAAAAAAGGGTGAGTGAACAAAAATAATTTTGACTGTTAATACCATTTTGCATAATACTTCTCTGGTGGAAATGGGACATAGTTTACTATAAAACTATAAAATAATGCCAATTCTGCTTTAGGAACATAAGAAAATAATTCATTTTATGATAGTTGTGTTACTAGGCCAGAGAACATATACTCCTCTTACACGGAATGTCATATCCACTGCAGTAACAATTACATCAGCATTTATAGTCACAGAAAAGAAAGTCAAAGAGACAATTATTATGTAAATTTCCTTGGTGAGGTCACAGGTAGGAAGGTTACAGCAAATTGTAGAAATAGGTACAGTTTTAGATGTTGTTTTATCATATAATATATATATATATATTTAGGATTGATATAACTCAAGGGTATCACATTTAGCCATACATTCCAATAGATTATTTATACAGCAATAAAAGGTATATTAATTTGAAGAGTCTGATTTTTGCAAAGACAATTTTTTCTCATGACCTAAAGTTTTTCTTATCTCCTCAAACATGGGTTCCTACTTAGGCAAAGTCCAGTAGTCTGTAAGGTCATTAACATACACGTAATTTCTCCAGAGAACTTCACTTGATTGTCTAAATCTGTGGTCCTTATGTTATGGCACAGAGTAAATTTTAATATAAAAAGTAAAATTATTTTAGATTATTTCAAACCAATAAAAATTTTGACAAGAGATGCAATAGTATCTATAAATATGTGAAATATGTTTTGTAGAAGGATATGGGTGCTGGAAGGTGTTGCGTTAAGCCTCAGTGTACATAAGGTATAGATGAAAAATGAAAGTAAAAGAAGCATCAGAAGTCTTTCTACTTCAACTACTGTGGGGTTCCCTGTGGAAATTAATGTTAACTTTTCTAGAGGAGAAAGGGTTTTTATATATTTATTAAATGTTTGCATATGTATATATATATATATGTGTGTGTGTGTGTGTGTGTGTGTGTTAATGAACTATGAAGTGAAAGTGTGGTAAATAATGAGAACAAAATTTCTCTTTTAGAATTAGAGTTTATATAATAGCTAAAAATGGCTAGAGTAATCTATATTTGAAAATAGTAGAGTTTGAAACATCATTAAGCAGCATCAATATGCAACAGGTCATTGTTAGGCTACAGACTATAATTTCATGTAGAAATATTCAAATATTGATATATAAGCCATATGATTATATAAAACCTGCAATCCTCCCACCACTTAGAAGAATGAAACAGAATCAACATGAGTATGAGGTCAGTCTGGACTACACAGTTACTCTGAGGCCAGCCTGAGCTGTGTATGCAGCATAATTTTTCCTCAAGGAGGAAATGTAAATGAAAGAATAAATAAATATTCAAAAGGAAAAAAAAAGAAAAGCAAATTTTCAGACCAAAAGCACGGTATTAGTACTTTATTTCATCTATTAATATGAAGAAAGTAAAAAATACCAAGAACTTTCAACCTTTTATAATGAAAGTATTTGGGCAAGAAAGTATAAGACAAATAAACAAAATGAAAAAAATATAATCATGATTGTAATGTCTTCTTTAGTTTGGATAAGTGTCTCCAAAGAGTCACTTATTAAAGTTTTCACATGAAACCTGTGGCAACATTGGGAAGTAGTACAACTTTAAAGAGATAGAGACTAGCTTCAAATTTTTCTGTCATGTGAAGGTGAGCTTTCATAATATTGGAGAACTAATTAGTCCTCTCCTTTTCCCAGACACCATGAGGTAATCAGCTTCCTCTGTCATGTACTTCAATGATTGCTACCTTGCTATAGACTCAAAGGCCATGGAGGTAAACATTGTGAACCGATGTCTCTGAAACCATGAGTCAAAATAATCCCATCATTCTGAAATTGAAGATTTTGCGTATTTTGTCATAGTGAAAGAAGGCAGGACAAGTCAACCCTTTAGACAAACAAAGGAAAATTTATCTGTGATTTAGAATTCAAAATGACATGTGTAGTTTGTCTGTCATTAATCCAGGAGACCAGTAGTCTCTACTTAGTGTGAGATAAATTTAAGGACTTCTTTTTTTTTTTTTTTTCAAGAGGAAATAGTTTATAGAAAATTTTTCATCAAACTAAATGTTTTGAAATAACTAACACAATCAAGTTTAGTACTACTTCCATCTTCTCATACAGTTTTTAGAGGGGAATTAAGAACAACAAAGATCTATATTCACAGCAAATTTAAAATATATAACACTATATTAGTGACCATAGTTAGTCACCAGGCTGTGTCTTTGCTCCCTAGAACTTACCCATCTGGTATAACTGACTTCTATTCAGAATTCAGGAAAGGAAGAAGAGAGCTAAATAGCAGCTACACTGGAGAAACCTCCAGTTTCTCTGCTCTAGTTTTCAAGGCCACATGAATGATAACCATTATGTTAAGGATGTTTTCCTTCGACAATGATTGAAATCTTCCTTCCTAAACAGAATCTCAGTTAAATTATGAAAAAGTAAATAAGATAAAGCTCATGAAGGACATGATCATTGGACCTGAAAATACAGGATAATCAAAAGTCTGAGAACTGGAAATGGCTTATCAAGAAACTAAGGCGACATGGTAATTGTGTTAGTCTGGTGGACTTCTGAAACAAAAATAACATGAGGTTACAAAATGAGATGTGAGGAACTGTGAATTAATTATAAGATTTAATTAAAATGTACAATTACCTGATTAATTCTTTTCACCAATGGGCTGTACTAATATGCATTTTAAGAGTGGAGTATATATATTAGGAAGGCGGAAGTTTTCTAATAACCTTCACATTGTTCAAGTTTCAAACTTTTCTAAACAAATGTCCTTGTAATTATATACAATGTTCTATATGATACATATACAATGTCATCTTTATATTTTGCTACCCATCCTTTTCTCAGTCTCTCCAGCCAGTCTGTCTCCATAGTGAGTCCCATACTGGCTCAATTCACAGGGGCTTCTGAACAATGTTTTTTTCACATGTGTCTGCTTGACTCATATAATTAGTTCTCCTGTCCTTGTCAAAAATAACAAAATTTATTTTTTTTAGAAAAAATTCTGATTATTACACACAAAATAAATACTCTCTTACATTTCATCTAGGGCACACCCATATTTATTGATCAAATTTACTATGCCAAGTAGAATTTATTAGAACTGGAAATGTTATACATTTATGTGTTTATTTATCTAAAGTGCGTTTGCTTCTACTATGTAATAAGCAGCATGGAGTCAAGGATGACTGTTTATTCATCACTCTATGTATGCCAGACTTAAACTTAATCTGCCAGTGGGTGACATCGTTCAGTCACTTAGGGAGCATGAGACTGATGAGTTCATATGGAATTTCTATAGTTACCTATGAATATAATATATGTAATATGTATGTGTGAAAGGTTTCTTATATCAAAACTATTTCCTCTTTTCTTTTTTATTTTTTATTTTTGCATCATCCATTATATCCTGACCAGAGTTTTTTCTCATTTCACTCATCCCTGTTTGTTCCTGATCCTCCCTTCTCCCTCCCATGTATAACCACCAAACATGGACAAGATACATTAAGACTGGACTCTCTCTTATCATGGCTTAATGTAATAACCAGGTAGGAAGTAAGGGGTCCCAATAACAGAAAAAAAAAGATTAACTGACAACAGCCCATTCCCATTTTGAGAGCCTCACAAAAACACCAAGATACACAACCATAAGGCATATGCAATGAACCTAGCTCAGCCCCACACAGGGTCTGTGTTTGTCACTTTAGTTTTTCTGAGCCCTATGAGCCTTTCCAAATTTTGGTCTTAAATTTTTATGTGGAGAAAAAACAAAAACAACAATATAGAAAGTCTTTATTCCCAGGTTTGTCTTCCCAACTTAAGAAAATTTTTATGTTTCTGTTTTGACAATGCTGGAGTTTGAGTCCAAGGTTGTGGCTATGTTTGTGAATGCTGTCTGAAAAGAAGACTTATAGCAAGACTTCTAATGCTAATTTTCTCCTTGATTATCCTTAATTTCCATGAATTTTGCACAGTTCAAGTTTGCATTTTATATCTGTACAGCACTTTAAAGTACTTCCATTATGAAATCTGCATGAGGTATAATGCCACTTGCAGAACAATGTGGATCTCAATCTGGAATATGTAATGTTTAAGCCTGTGACTGAAGTGGAACATGCAGTTTAGCAAAATGTAGTAAAAATGTTCATGAGCTTGACAATAAAATCACAATAAAATATTATTGTCAAGCAGACTCTTAGGATTCATCTCAGAGGCATCTTGACTGTATGCTAGAAAAGAAACGCTTTATTAATACCCAGTTCATGAACTCTACCTTGCACATACACACACAAAATGACAATTGGGTTACATATTAGCATGACAATTTGGATGTAATATAAAAGTCCTAGAGGATATGAGAGATGAGAAATAAAATAATGTGTTTCCTGCTGAGTACTTAAATCTGTTTTAAACACCAAATGAACCCATCAAATTTCATTTAAATTTTTTCCAGCTGTAGAAGTTGGAGGAAAGCTGTGTTGCAGATTCATTGTTAGTCAGTGAACAGAATGAGATGTAAAACAGGTAACCCCCAAATGCTTGTTATTGGGATTCAGACCTGCGTGACATCTTGAATATTTTCTTACACAGTCATTCCTTGTAACTAAAACTTTCACTGTGAACAAACAGAACACTGACAACTTTGAACTGTCATTCATATGCTTCATACAGATCTAAATTACCTCATATCCGTCAGTGGTGAGGTTTCCACAGAAATTCACAACTCCAATTTCGAGGTGCCCACTTGCTAAGTCTTGAATCTGACCTACTTGGTTTTGATGAAAATATAAGGCACTGGTGAATACTACTTATTTAGGAAATCCATGCATTTTTTAAAAAAATAGTAGCAGTCAAGACTTATAAATAAGGTATGTACTCTATGGATGGAAATCTCTCAGAAGTTGCTTGAAAAGTTATGAGGTAGATGGATTTAGTTTAAAATATTAGCTGTTAACCTACCCTTTGTGGTGGTTTGAATAGCTTTTCCCCCATAGACTCATGTGCTTGAATGTTTGGCATGTAGGGGTTGGTCCTATTAAGAGGTGAGGACTTAATATAAGGTATAATGTTGTTGAAGAAAGTAAGTCACTATGGGGTGGGCTTTGAGGTCTCATATGCTCAAGGTGTACCCAGTGTGACACACAGAGTTTTCTTCTGTTGCCTGTGAATCAAGTTATAGAACTCTCAGTTCCTTCTCTAGCACCATGTCTGCCTGCATGCTTCCCACCATGATGATAGCAGACTAAACCTCTGAACTGTAAGCCAGCCCCAATTAATTCTCTTTACGGGCAATAAAACGCTAACAAAGACACCCTTTTAATACACTTGAAAAAAGTTCTATCTTTACATAGAAAAGCATATAATAAGTATAGATTCTTGGTTGATCTTACCCTTAATATATTTAGATATGTTCTTAAAAGAAGAAATTATCTAAATTGAAAATAGTACTTCATATTAGTCGAAAACTTTGTAGGCCCCAGTCAATCAAGAATAAACAGACAAACAGACAAACACACACATGGTCTCCCATGTGTTTCTAATTTTCAAGTTTCATTGCTTATTGAATTTATAAAGTATCATAAATTATATGAAGGCTAACGGTAGTAATTTGCATTGTAAAATGAATAGTAGTTATTTTTTCTTTAGTTTTTGTTCAAGACATTTTTCATAAATCTTTTAAAAGTTGATTCTATTTAATATGCACATCTTTTATTTCAGATATTGTATTTAAACTGCAAAATTCAACAGAAACAATAGGGCAGGTGCAATAACAGACAAAAATATAGTAAGTATTTGTTATAAATCAGAATAATGTATTCAAGAAGAAAAAAAATGCTGTATGCCAGTAAGTTCAGCATTTGGAAGGCCCTGGCCGTTTGATGGAAAATGTGAAGCCAGCCTGGACCACACAATGTACTCTAGGGTAGCCTAAATCCCAAATACAGTTCTCTGGAATTATCTTGTTATGCTGATTTGTTTAAAGAATAAGCTGGAGAGGGAGAGAGAGAAAAAAAGAGATGGGAGAAAGAGAGAGAGAGAGAGAGAGAGAGAGAGAGAGAGAGAGAGAGAGAGAGAGATCTAATGATCTAATTCTCTTACATACTTAGAGAAATGATTATGAGTTTCTTTGCTGGAGAGATGGCTCAAAGTTTAAAAGCACTGACTGTTCTTCCAGAGGACCTAAGTTCAGTTCCCAGAGAAACCACATAGCAGCTCACAACCATCTATAGTGAGATCTGATGCTCTCTTCTGATATAAAGTCATATGTACAGATAGAGCACTTGTATGCATTAAATAAATAAATGTGTGGCTCAATAAAAAACAAGAACTTTTTTGAGATAATATTTTAGTTTTAGAAGTCTTATACCAACAACGACATTTCCATGTTTGAATTTTAAAAAATATTTAAACTTATTTTATAAACACAATTATTGTCTGCTTGTATGTCTGTACACAATATAAATGCCTGTAGTCCATGGAGGCCAGAAAAGTGAATTAGACAGATTACATGGAACATGAGTTACATGAATGTGAACTACATTATGGGTGCTGGGAACTGAATTCAGGTCCTCTGAAGAACAAACAGTGCTTTTAAGCTTTGAGACATCCTTCAGATCCCTCACCACTGCACATTGGTGACTTTTTCCCAATTTAAATAATCAATTCTTATTATATCTAATTTTCTTGAAATTATGAATTTACTTCTTAATTTTATTTGGTAAATTTGGAAAATTAAGTAGATGTGCTAGCATTCTTACTATCATGACGCAGGAGAAGCATCTAACTCAGCAGGATAATCTAGTTCTCAATGAATACATAAAGCTTTCATAATATAAAATACATAATGAGTTGATTTTTCAGATTTTAGAGCAATGACATTTCTTATTCCCAGTGAAAAGTCTTTTAAAAGGATCACTTTCAAAAAAAGATTTATTTTTATTTTAAATTATGGGCAAATGTGTGTTTGTATACGTATTTGTATATGTGACTGTAGTTGTTTACAATTGCCAGAAGAAAGTATTGAATTCCCTGGAAATAGATTAACAGACAATTGTGAGAAGCTCCCTATGTGTTCTGGAAGCCAGATTTGGGATGTCTGTGAGAATAATTCTTGCTGTTAACCATTGAATAATCTCTCAGTCCTGAAAGTATCATTTTCAAAAGTATATTTTTTGTCAAAAAAAGAAAGAATTAGAGAAAGTTATAATACATATTTGCTATCTTTGTATTATTTTAGGAAGAATAAAATTTTCTTGCAATTTTATTTAAATTGCCACAATTAATTTTATTTCTATGAAAATACACAAAATTAAGAAACAAATATCTCCTAAAACTCAGTTATATTTGTAATTATTGTGAGAAACTGTAAATTCGTAACTCTCTAATTTTTCCCTGATGGTATTCAATTATTGTAGAGCTAGATTAAGAATGCCTGTCAGAGTAACCATATTACTTTTGGCTTCTTGTTTAAGAGTGGTCGATTACATAAAGTCAAGTATTTTCCCCTGTATTATAATTAATTTTCATTGAATCTAGAATATAGAAAGGAAAATAATAGCTTTCTTCATCTTATGTTCCAATATACACAGCTCAACTTATTAAAAGTTATCAGAAAAATCACTGGGTGAGATATTTGGATCAGGTCAGAGTAGCATATCAATACATGACAGAATGAACACATTCCAAAT
>JAQHUG010000164.1:1437185-1450229 GCA_028555095.1 Dicrostonyx torquatus
ACACAATAGCACACAGTATCCAGATTATCCATCTTTACATGGAAGTTAAGCCAGGGTGAATTGGGGCTGGGAGTGCTAGTTCTTCTCCTGAACCCAAGCAGTTAGCTTTGAGCTCCAATTCCTAGAGCTGAAATTCCAATCTCATCTCTGGCCTGGGATGGTGGTTAAAAAGCCTTAGGCAATGACTTTTTTTGCAAATTTATGCCCCAAAACTTGGGTGACATATGATGCAAAATTGATAAAAACTCAGAGGCAAAACCTGGGGTTCAACCTGAAGATCAGAAAAGCAAAGAAGCCATCCACGAGCTGCCTCAGTCTGAAATGGCAATCCTGCCTCCAAGAATCTCAGAATGTGACTGAGACTGAGATTTGTTTCCTCCCATTTTATTTATCCTCTTTAGGGCTGAGATTTGAGACATGTACCACTGGTATTAAAGGCAAGCACGGCCTGATTTCTATGGCAAACTTATGTGGCTACTAGGGTTAAAGATGTGTGTTACCAATGCCTGGTCTATAATGCTGACTAGTGGAACTGTTTTACTCTCTGATCTCCAGGCAGGTTTTTTATTTATTAAATTACAAATGAAATGCCACTACAGAAATATTTCAAAATCAATCACACTCAGGACTATAAAAGTTCCACAGTCTTTAACAATTCAAAGACTTTAAAAGTTCAATCTCTGAAATATCCAAGGACTCTCTAAAATATCCAAAATCTCCTTAAAATTCAAAGTCTTTAAAAAAAAAACCTCCAAAAACCTCTAAAAGGTAGGCTCCCATAAATTAAAAAATAAGCTATGTAATCCTTATTTTACAAAGGAAGAGCAGGGGCACATGTACAGCTAAATCAAAGCAAAATCAGTCTAATCATGTAAAAACACTCAATGCAGGATGTTGGATTTACCCACAGTCTTCTGAAGTCCTCCAGTGAGCTCCGTTTCTTTAGCTCTGTCCTTGGCCTTGGCACATAGCTTATCTCTTAGAGTCACACAAGCTCCTCTCTCGTGTGCTACTGTCTTTACTAGGCATCCCATGGTAGGTACTGGCATCTCTAAACTGCTGGGTTCTGTGCAGCAACTGAGATGCACCTTCACCCGTCGCCTTTCTAGGGCTCTCTTCAGGGACTGTAACTCCACCACAGGGTTTCTAGCATCAACCTTTCACCATTATGCCATTAATCCTGAGACTTCTCCTGCAATTGATGCTGGAACTTCATCATTGGCCTCTCCTGACCTCTCTCAGCAAAACGTCTCATGTGCTCTTTATGACCCCTTCATGTCTTACACAATACTCAGTTGCATTGCCTGCACAAGGGGCAGCTTTCGGCCTACTGTGGTACACCTTGTGTGTACTGATCCTGGAACATTCCTCAGACTTTGTCTCAGTGGGGTTTGTATATTCCTAATCAGTTTCTGCCTTAGTTTGGATTTCTATTGCTGTAATAAAAAGCATGTTCAGTTATAACTTGTTGAGGAAAGGGACTGTTTCAGATTAGAGTTTTATATCACATATCAAGGAAGACAGGGCAGGGAATCAAGGCAGCAACTAGGAGGTAGGATAACTCTTGTTCATGTTAATTTAAAACAAAACAATGATAGAGAAACACAGCCAGAATACTAATTACCCCCCAAAAAACCTTTTCTTAAATTATCAGGCTTCTTATCATATTGTTGGCAATAATGTAAACTGATAAAACCATTATGGAAATCTGTATAAAGGTTAACAGAAGAAATCAAAACAGAATTATTTTATGGTACGACAATTCTACAAATGAATAAATGACACAAAGAAACGAAATTAATGTATCAGGTACAGAAAACTCCCATGTTTTCTGTATTGTTGATCACAATTGCCAAGAAGTGGCAACAATTTTAAGTATCTACCAATTGAAGAGCAGATAAAGAAATGACTATATGAAGTAGAGTACTATCCAGACATCTAAAGGGTAAATTCTTTTACCTGTGATCATATTAAAATGGCCTGGTAATGCTCACATCATAAAGAGGCCAGGTATACAAAGAAAAATGCCACATTAAATCAATGAATAAAAAAGTGATCACATATAAACTGTGGCTCCTGAGTCTGGGGTTAGTATGGGGGAAGAGGAGGTGGAAAGAGCCTTTGTAAAGATTATTAAATTAGAGTAACTTCTGTATGCTACTGTACCATAAAGTGATCACAGATTAAATGCACAATACTTTTCTGATGGATGGAAGAAAGGTATTTGAAAATCTTTAATCACAAAGAAACTATAAAGACTTGAGGAGATTGCTGTTTTAAGCCCATTTAAAAGTTGTTCTGTATATTCACATATCAAACACCACATGTACAGATAACCATCGTGGAACTATCCCAGTCTCCTCCTTGGTAAGCTATTCAAATGAAATCCTTCACACATATCTATTATATTGGTTCTGTTTCTCTAGATAAACCACTAATGCACTAACCTTATCTTGTATCAAAGAGCCAGATCTAAATGAATTTAAGACAACATGAATGTTAAAATAGGAGTTATCAGGGAACTCCTCATTGCTTTATGTAGGCATTTTTTTAAAAGAATACATCACACAAAGTCTCAACAAGAAATGATGAACAAACTGAATAAATAATGACTTTGGTTTAAGTTTTATTAAGATAATAAAAAAAAGATAAATCATATTAAGTGACAAATTTATTTTATAAAACAATGAAGACTCTTTTATATAATGCATCCTTTGGAGAACTAAAAGACTTAAAGTCAGCACGGAGTGTTAGAGAGAATGCAGCTCTACTATTAATCACAAAACAGGAACACACACAGATAAAGCCTGCTGCAGTTTAGTTCTGTTTGTCTCAATGCTACACAGCAGCTGTGAAGTGTCCCTTTCTTTAATGATTATTGCTTCTTTTGTCAGTGACACCCTAGAGACATTTTGCCTATTCATCTATTACTAGTGATGCCTAATCAGTAAGCTGCCTTTGCACAGGAACAAAGCCTCATTTCTTTTTACTCTCTTTTCTAAACCTACTTTTGAGACGGAGACTAATCAGAATAGACTCATAAGTCCATTTTGCTCACCTTGGAAATATGGCAACAGATGCTCAACTTTAGAGGAAATGTTTTCCTAATCGTTTGTTTACAGTGATATTTTATGCTACCCATGGAATATTTTTTTGTATTATCAATTCAATAAATCTGTCTTTGTTCAGCTATGTGCTCCTATCTAATAGTTTTTGATTCATTAGGTTCTTACAATTAATAATCACTAAAGTTTAGCAATAAATATATACATAACAGAAGAATATTAACTAAGAAAATGTGACTAATGTTGGATAACTCATTATGGGGCTCATCACTAAGAAAGACTTATTTCTCTTCTCTTGACAGTCATTATTTGTCTATGGTTCTTCATCAAGGTTTGGAATCTTTTTTTTTTTTGTTTTGTTTTTTTTTTGTTTTTTGAGACACGGTTTCTCTTTGGAGCCTGCACGGGAACTAGCTCTTGTAGACCAGGCTGGTCTCGAACTCACAAAGGGAGGCCTGCCTCTGCCTCCCGAGTCCTGGGATTTAAAAGGTTTGGAATCTTAATGAGATTTTTTTGTCAAATCCATGTTGACATTGGTAACATGGTAACATATCAATGTGAGAATCCATGTTGACACTGGTAATAGGATTGTAACTGTTCAGGTCTTTTTTAGACAATAATATTGTTGAGATTGTCATGTGTACT
The DNA here is from genome assembly GCA_028555095.1 of Dicrostonyx torquatus. Taxonomy (NCBI): domain Eukaryota; kingdom Metazoa; phylum Chordata; class Mammalia; order Rodentia; family Cricetidae; genus Dicrostonyx; species Dicrostonyx torquatus. Next base: position 1,440,896 of record JAQHUG010000164.1, read on the forward strand.
CTGAGGTAAATATTTGTATTCTACTAAGTCTATTTAGCATTGTTCACATGTATATGTAATTTGTAGAACAGATTATGCATTGTGAGAGAATCATAATTAAATAGAAAGAAGCCATGAATTTGATAGGGAATCAGTGGGAGGGACACAAAGGTACTTAGGTCAAGGAGAGACAGGAAAATAATGTAAATACTGTACCCATCCAAATTACATAGATAAATAATTATTCAAGATAAAAGTGTATCACAATAGGATGCAAATAGGTATACAATCCGCAAATACCTAATTTTCAAATAGATCTGTGAAGATACATGGGAAAACTTGTCTTCCACCTGTTCAGAAGAAGTCTAAATCGCTGCAACCATATTTTCATGATGCTATTCAGCAGTCTATCACATCTACTTTTTACTTGGTCATTTAAGTCTTACTTTACAGTATCAATATGTGTGTCACTAGAAGTTTATACTTACATTGTCAATCCCACAGGTAGAGATAGCATGTGACATAATCCTGGTCAGGCCTAGGTGGGTCTACTGGGTCATGATCCAGGCAGAACCGTGGTTTTCCCCCGTCTTCATCATCCATGTATATGACTCTACTCAGATGAGTTCCTTCAGGTGTTTTGGAACCACATGATAAGTTTATCTATATTTGCAGAGAGAAAATCTAGGCCTCTGTATCCATGTGCATAACACCAGTACAAGAATAGATGTAAGAGTAATATAATTAAATTCTGTTAAAGTGTTGACAATACACATTAGGGAAGAAAACAGAATATTAGATTTAATGACCTCACAAATAGATTAGTGTGGACTTTTTCCAAATGCTGCTTTATTCTCTCACTGTAGGTTACTCCTGCCAATATTTAATTGATGTGATAAGAAACAATAAACTCCATCACTGAATGGTGTAGAGGTGATATTTTTACTCATACTCTTTGATTGTTTTTTTCAAGTTTAACATTACAAACCATATTTGAATAAAAATATCACAAATACTATTTGACAGATGCAAATCACATAGCTCCCATTCTCAAGTGCACACTGTGGTAGAATAAAAGAAACTACAGTGTAGCTTGTACTAATCTGCCTTTCTTCTTTGCCTACCTTGACAATAGTTGCCAGTTTCTCATTTGAAAAATAAAGATAGATCCTAACAGGTTAGATGAGAAATGGACATAGTGTGTATGATTTAGCAATTTAAACCTGGTGATATCATGATGAATAAGCATTAACTGGATTAAGTGACTATTATCATGGATATGGTATTAGTAAGTGAATATATTTTAGGATATGAGTGAAAGGATGAGAATCCCAAGGATTGCATATTTTAAATAAAATGAGCCAGTAAAATAAATGAGCACATTTTGATTCCTGGCATTATCAGACAATTCCATGTTAAAATTTTCTTCTCAGATACAACAGTAGATTTCAGGTAATAGACTAATATCATTATAATACCTAATTTCAGTTTCAAATATCATTTAAAATATGCATGTAATAGCTTATCAAATTAATAGTATTTAAGAGTAAGTGCTATTTCACCTCACACAATTTGTCTCACACCATTGATCAATAAATATACTTCTTATCTTGAATTTTGTTTAGAATTAGCAATAACCATTGCAGTACCATACTCTCAAGCATATACATTTATTATTTTTAAAATAATACATATGACATGTATAAATCTTAAGAAACATTTTCTTTTTGGTTTGCTTGCAATTTAAAAGACACCAGTGGGACCGGATAAAAGACTCTGTGTTTAAGAGCATTTGTTCTGGAATTTTATCCATACTCAGTTCTCAGTACACTCACATGACTTACTGCTTCCTGTAGCTGCAGTTCCTAGGCATCCAACACCCTGCCCTGACACCTTTGGAGAACTAGAGAGGCATTATCTTGATATAAGTAGTTAGAAAGTGTTGGCATACCATCCTTGAAAAAATGTCAAGTAAAGAAAATTCTGAGTATTTTGAGCACACTCCAACAAAACAAAACGAGAATCTTGGGACCTCAGCTTCTTCAAATCACAAAATAGTTTTGGAAATGTGTTTTTGTGCTCCTCCCAGGTGTAGCAGGTAGATGTGTGATTATTTCAGATTAGTCATTGCTGTGTGCTATTGATATTTAAAAAAATGTTTAAAATATTATTTGTGTATATTTGTTCTTATATACAGTTTGAATTTATAAGAACTTTACTCATGTGATCTTTCTAAACATTCAGATGATAAGTTGTCGGAGGCTATGCGTTAAGATGGTTACTGCATAAGAATTTAGTCTGTATCATTTGTCAGCTCCATTCTCTGAAGGCTCACTCCTCTAGAGCAGAGACAATAAACTGCCTTAAATTATATACATTCTCAAATATTTAAAATAATATTTAAATTAGTACACTCTTCAGTATATGGGTGAAGTCAACAAGATTGTAAAACTAGGTAATTGACACAGAATATTTTGTTGTCTGTTATTGATATACTGAAAAGAATAGTCCAGAATGAAGTGATTCACACTAGTTTGGTGTTAATAGAATACAATCCATTCAAATTCTTTATTACATACTTTAATGAACATATCATTTGAGGAGAATAAAACTTTCCCTCTTCTTTTTTTTTTTTATATTTTACTTCATTTAATTCATTTACTGGTTTTTTATTTACTCTTAATTATTTAATGTTTCATTGAAAATAGTCTTTTGTCATAAAAATATCCCAACTAGTTTCCCTGCCTTCCACTCCTCCTAGCTTCTTCCCAGTTTCCCCTTTTCCCTTCTTCAATCATCAACTATACATGTTTGTATATGTATGGGTATATTTTTGTGTGTGGAAGTATGAAAATGTATATCAATGCACAAATGACTGAAGGCTATCCTCAAGGGTTGTACTCAGGAATGGCATCCACCTCCCCTCTTCTAAGTCAGTGTCTCACATTATCTTGGATCTCACAAATTAAACTAGCCTAACACTAGACTGACCCAGTCAGTCTTAGAGGTCCTTCTATCTCTGCCTCCCCAGAACTGGGATTGCACTTCTGATAGATTAGGAGCTGCCAATCTGAGTTTCTTATGCTTCTAAGACAAGCATTTGAATTTGTACATGTATCTATAACTATATATATATATATACGTATATCTATAGATACATGTATCTATAACTATATACGGATATACGTATATGTATATACAAATAACCCCAGAAAAACATTTTTAACATAATCGCCTACATTTTAATAATTTTAGAGATGTTTCCATTTGAAACCCAATGGACAGACCCCTGTAATCTGTGACATATTATAGAGCTGTAGCATAACATTACACAATTACACAATAGACTGACAAGGAAGACAGTCATTCCCATCCCCCACTTGGCTTCCACCTTACCTTCTGAGTATTCTCTAGAAACAACTAAGTCCTTCTCCATTTCTACGCTTGCTGATCCAAGAACACTAGTAGAATAATCTAATATGTAATTTTTGAGGATTGACCATTTATACTTAGTGAAAATGTATATAAACATCCCAAGTCATATAGTATCCTCAAATTTTAAAATAACATTTAGTACAGCAATTTATGCTTTTTCATTCACACTTAGTGATAGAATAAAATATCAGGGTAAATAATAGACCCGTAAACAGTGACTAAAACATTCCATCAGAATCCACTGTAGGGGGGGAAGCAGGAGGAGGGGAGGGAGGGAGAAAAATAGAATCTCCTGTTCAAGTCTAATTTATTTGGGTTTCAAGCACTTTTCTACAAAATAAATTTTTGCATGTAAAAAGTTGGGCCCAATTTCTTTTACAGAAAATGAGATGATTGCCATTAAGGTAAATTACTTTATTCATCAATTTTACATTCCAGAAATTTTGCTGATTTCTATTATTAGAAGTGCTGTATTATAATTGAAACTTTTCTTCTGGATATTTTTTTTTATTTTTATTACATCATTTGAGGAATAAAAATGCAGCTCACAAGGAATCACACTTTTCATTATATGCTTTAAAAATATCTTTTTAGTTGAATACAGACAACAGTGAATAATTGCACTGAATACTGGTTTTACTGAGAAGAATGTTTGCCAATGTTTTTGTTAGATTTTTACCCCATGAGACATTTCAATAAAATTTTCATGGTTCAGATGTGTGTTTCAAAATCATAACTGACAACATCACTATGACTTAAATAACAAGAAAAGACATTATTTATATTTATAACACACTCAGTATTATTTTCTTTTATAAATGTTTGCTTGACTGGTCTGGCTTTCTAAAGCCTATGCTTTGTCTGGAGTTGCCTCTGCTGCTGGATACTCTGTCTTCTGACCTTTATCTCTAAGTACACAGTGAAGCCTCCCTCAACAGCAGGAAATAAAGCCACTTTTCACTCACAACTCACAAATACATTAGTTTCAAGCATGATTTTTTGGAAAAAGTTGTGTAGGCATGAAATGAGGAGAGCTGAATAGGTGACCACTTTGCTCCTATAGCGCTTTGGTAAGGTACAGTTTGAGGCAAAAAGCCTCAGGGTACATTGACGTTTCACCTTGGAACTTCCAAGCTTATTTTATAACAAATATTTCTTGAAATACCATTTATTTCACAGAAATTACTAATGTTTAACAAATAAATATTTAAAGTAATAATTGGTGATGTAAATTTAATGATAAAATAACCCATTAAGATAATTGTTGCAATTCTAATATTCTACTAAAATATTTTAAATACTTGTATCTACAGATTACAGTAAAATCTCTAAAATTTCTATGGAAAAATATATTTTTCTTAGATGAAATATTCTTTGTTCAGTTGTGCCATTATTTCTTTAAAGTTAAAGTTAAAATCTTAAAGCTTTGACACTGAAACTTTCTTTTGGCAGTGTTCAGTAGTTGATATGGGTATCTAAAACTCTTCAAAATCCTGAGAATAAGCCATTAATGACTGTTTGGACCTATGTGATAAATATACATTACATACATAGCATATATAAGTTTATATGTACATATATACATAACCTCTCTTATATGTCACCCAAGGCTCTGGCAACATCAAAGATGGAGTGGAAACAATAGAAGAACCGGAGGATGGGATAGTTTGTGATAAAATGTTTTACAAGCAAGACATAGTAGTTACTTTCATGACATCACTGCAGCTGTGGTTATACACACAAGATCTACATGGGTTTAATCTGACTATTCCACCAGACAGAACTAATTGGATTCAGGAGTTGCTGAAATCATAAGAGGACATTGAATATGAGAGGAAGATGTGTATAGACTGTCTATAACATTACAAGGTGAATGGGAGGGGAGAGTTGCAGGTGGGTTTGACAAACATATATAAGCTTGTTTATGTATACAGTGTAGTTAAAGAATAAGTAAAAACTAGTTTGAAGAAATAAAATGTGTAACATAACAATTTATGATTTGAAATGAAATCATAGAGTAAGGCTATAATACAGAATGCTGCCAAACTCCATTTTTCTATTTATGTGTTTGTCAGAGCCAAGCTTCAATAAAAATACCACTTACCAGGGTGTGGGCATGGGGTTTAGAAAATAGTAAAGAGAAAGAAGATGTAATAGAAAATAATAAAACAGAAAACATAGGATAGTACCAGGAGGGAGTTGCAGTGAGTACTGAATTGCCCATGTTTAATTTCCATGTGCTTAAAAACCCCTGACCCCAAAAAGATAAAAAAAAAAACTTCATTAACATGATACAAAAAAAGAAGTTGAAGGTGAGGGCTACATTCATAGTTATACATTCTGTTGCTAGAGCAAGACAAGCTACACCAAGCAACACTTACACCCTAGACCAACACATTCTGTAGACAAACTTCCTGGGTGGAATCCATTGTTATCTCCTTATGGGAGTAGGAACTTAGTTGGATCCTTAGACTTTTGTTTTGAGTAGAAACATATCTACTTCTCTATTCCTGAAAAAACAGGGCTGGATATTAGCCATGCCTGTTGTCAATAACCTTAAGAGAGCAGAATTCTCTGAACTAAATCTAGGTGGGACCTTTGTTTGAGGTAAAAACAGAAATAACATTGAAGGAACAGAAGTAAGTTCCAACCCTTGCTCTTTGGTCAGCACGGACTGGCAACAACTTTGAGTCAGCTGAAACTCTCTGACCTTCAGACGAGGTTCAAACAGGCTCACATTTTGGAGCCTCCACACATGTTCAGTTCACTTAGTGATGTAGGAAAGAGCTTACAACTGATGAAGCATTTTTATTCTATGCTGGACTTCCTGCAAAACAACTACAATGGGGCAGGATTGAGCTGTGATCCTCAGATGAACCACTAAAGGGAAGCATGCCAGGTGTCTCATTACCCAGAGAAGTTTGATGAAATGTATCAGCACCTGCAGCTTCTATCTGCAGAACACATTTCATTCTACCCCAGAGCCCTCCTGGAGAAGAGTGCTGGAACTCACATATGCTGACCTGTCTGACCACTGCAGTTTCACTGATGTTCTTTTAGGGTTAGCCACACTAGCAACACAGAGGATGCTAAGAATTCCTATATGTTATGCATATTCATTGCGCATCATTATTGTGCAACAGAAATTGGGCAATAGTTGCTCGAATTCCAAAAATATTTTTGTGTTCACAAAACCCCAAAGTCACAATATTTCAAGAGAGGAAAAGTTTAAATACTTTTGAACCAAATTTCAACCTAGTTCGTATTTGATGAAAAATATTTAATCATGTTCTGTGAGGAAAATGTAACAGACATAAGTTGAGCAGACCTTGTATTGTCTGGCCCAATAATGATAAAGGTTCACAGCTGTGTATCTTACAGGAAATGACCCTCTGTGGCTGACGATAACCTTGCACTAAATGCTACCAATTTTTAGGAGACTTCTGGATCACAATTACTAGGAAATGAACCAGTACAAAAATAGTCAAAAAGTTTGTTCAAGCTTTAGAGTTCCTTGAAGATCAGAACCTTCACAAACTTTCAGACTACAAGTAAAATATTTCTACTCAACTTTGCTTTCTTCATTATTTTATTTTTTTCTGCAATTGGTACCCAATGAAACCTCACTATAAAATTTTGTATGTCATTATTCTTCTTTTGCTAGAATGAATAGCTACCTGTTCATATTATGAAAACATAAACTGTTTATTTTCAAAAACAATAACCTTGACTAAAAGACTTGACAGATGTCAAAATAAAAATAGATTCATATTGTGGTACTGTGTATTTGGATTTTTAACATAATTCTTGTCTTATTTAATCACCAATACTATATCCTGTCTATCAAGCCCAGGAGATATCTTTCCAAAAACATTTCTCTTAGCTGAGTAAATTGATGAAGACATGATTTATCTGTGCTTTAGTTTATGTTGGAAGAAAGCTATTGATCAATGAGAGATTACTTTAGAATCTGTTCTGTAAGCAGAAGCGAAAGTGGATCATGTGTCTTTAAGACAGTGTGTTGCTTAGAAACTTTTATAAATCAAGCCAAATCTTCAACTTATTTTCACCAACTTAATTAAAACTTAATTATTTGCTGATTTCTTTATTCCTCAAAAACTTTCTACAGCTATTCAGCTTCTACAAAATTTCAATAGTTTACTGTCACAAGATATCTCTTAATACTTGAATTAAGAAATTATTCATAGCTTTAATTTTTAAAAACACTATGTTCATGATATTAACTCTTACTACTGATAATATTGCAATTTTACAATGTGCAAACATAATTAATGTCCTATGTCTGAATTTCTTTTATGACTAAGATAGAGAATCTTCTTGAAAGAACAGCCTAAATTTAATCAATGCTGAAACTTTGACAAGTCTGAATATAAGTATCAATAATTTACTTGAAAGAGCTACAAGTATGCCTTTTTGTATTTAAGTTTCTCCAAATATTTAGTAGTGTACAGGCAAGCAAAATGCCCAAGTATGTGATGAAGTAGAATTTATTTATTTGTTGAATATATGTTAATAATCAAAGATTTGGGTAAGATATTTGAATATTCACTATAGTTTTAATGTAAAAATTTACCAGGTGCTATTTTATAATAACTTACTTTGATCATGCTCTAGAATGCATGAAAAGACAAATATTGTTCTTAAATTAAAGGTGTAAAATAAACACTGAAGCACTAACGACAAAATTACCTAAGTGCCACATTTTAAATCGCAACCCATTGTTTTATTTAACTATTGGGTCAAGCAGTGACTCCTGTGTATGAAGCTTCATCCCGTGCATGAAACATCCAGTCTATGGAGTGGCACATAAAAGAGTGACCAACAACTGGTCAAAATGTAGAGGATAAGTTACTAGAAGATCATAATGCCTGCTGCTAGATAGTTTCACTTTGATATGAAAGAAACATTGTGCCCATTAAAACTGAAAAATTGGGTTCTTGAACAAGACCTTCATAATGACAAGACCAATTGACATGACAACATGGATAGTGGAAATCTCATAAATCCCCACTTTAGATGAAAAGATATATATATATATATATATATCAATGGCTACTAAGAATGGGGCAATCAGTTTTGTCTAGAAATAAATCCACTGGGAGGTTATCCAGTCCCAAGAGTTTCATTCTGAACACACACACACACTTACACACACACACACACACACACACACAATACAGCAAGAATGTATAAGGAAAATACCATGGCTTTCAGAAGGAGAGGGAGAGATGTGAGGATTTAGAGGGGTAGGATGTAAGAAAATGATGTGAGCACAATAGTTATATAATATTAAAAAAATCCATGAATTTCCAGTGACCTGTACCTGTATTGGTTTCTATATTTCCTCTTCTCAACAATGACTGTGCAGATGCCCAAGTTCTAGTCAACTACCAGAGACAATATTGGTATCTGAAGACCATGTGGCTACTTTGGCCATTCTGATCTGGGTAGTCTGTGCTGTCACATAGGGCAATGGATAGCAGGGTATTGAATCCACTTTTAGACTAAAATGCTATTACTACCAAATATTTTACATTGGATTGATTTTTGTATATTAATACAAATTATAGGTGTTTTGTTTTATTGTATGTAGATTTCTACTATGGTTCAAGATATTGTACCTATACATGTCATTTATAAACATAATGTATAGTTATTGAAAGCTAGTATATACCATTAAGCATAATTTAAAAAACACAAGTTAGTATTTTATAATTAAAAACAAATTTGTAGTCATTTTAGGTATGATGTTAAGGTAAAAGATATGTTGTAGATAGATAGATGGTCTTGAAATACATCAAATATATACAGAATACAGAATTAAAATGTTTAAAATATAAGGATTTTTATCACAGTGAGATACATCTAATCCTGGCATCACTAATCTACTTCAAAAAAA
>JAQHUG010000164.1:1575206-1608248 GCA_028555095.1 Dicrostonyx torquatus
AAACTTCTTCAATAAACGATTTCTGAGAAAAGTAAAATTCACACCCAGGAGGATGAGACTTGATCCTTCTCTCTCTGAATATAAGTCAATTCAACAAAAATTAATTTATACGAAATATGAAAGGAAAATACTAGAGAAAAGGAAAGTGAAAATTTCTAACAATACAGAAATAAATACAGATTTCTACAAAGGACTCTAATGGAATGGACAAACAATAGCCCTGTGGATTAATAGTGGGTTAGCAGGTATACATTAGACAGGAAATAATGACTAGACTGTATAGACACCACATACAGCATCCTGGCATCAGCGGTCACCAGAACATAGCCCACAGAATTAATAAGCACAGCTCATAGAGGTTCACAAAGACTGAAGTGACAACCAGGAAGTCTGTAAGGGTCTGATATATGTGTTACAAATATGTTATTATTGTGCAGCTTGGCATTCTTGTGAAACTCCCAGAAGTGGTAGCGAGGTGCTTCTGACTCTTTGACTTGCTCTTGGGACTTTTTTCCTGCTACTAGGTTTCCATGTTCACCGCTGGTATGAGAGCTTGTATCTAGTCTTAATATAACTTTTTATGTATGTTAAGTTGATATGCCTGGGAGACCTGTACTATTCTAAAGAGAAATGGAAAAGAAGATCTGGGGAAGAAGGGAGGTGAGAAGAGATCTGGAAGAGTAGAGAAAACAGAAGTTGCAGCCAGGATATAATATATGAGAGAAAAATAAATTAAAAATATGCCATTTTTTCTTATTTGATATACCCCACTTCATTTTATACTAATTAATACTATTTAAATATTTTTGGCTAGAACAGGAGAAATTAAATGAAAATTAAATTTTGTTTGAAGATATTCTTTTTAATAAAAGAATAATTTCTTTAGAGTAAAATATGGGCTAAAATTTTACTTTATTTTGTGCTAAAAGTAATAAACATTAATTTTAAATAATCTGAATGACTAACATAGCACATTTCTATATAGCTGTGGATCAAACGTGTAGGTACTGAAGATATGACATTTTCACTCAAAGTAAGAAATGTCTGCTTAAAAGTTAGGAATAATATGAAATTATTTCTATTGATCCTAAAATAATTGTGAAGAAATTTTATAAGTGAAATAAAACTCAAGCTGACATGATCATTCATATCTACTAAAATTTTTACCTTCGTAGTAAATTTGATTTATCATCAATGTGTCAAGTGTTCTGACAAGGGGGCTTTCATTTCTTTCTTAAAGATTTATTTTACATTTAATTACTAGTATGTGTTTATGTGTATTGTGGATGTAAAGCAGGTGCCCAAGGAGGATAGATAAAGGTATCTGATCTTCTTCATCTTGTATTATGGCATGTTGTTAACACCCCATGTACAAGAGCAGTATGTGTTCTTGACTGCTGAGAAATCTCTGTAACCACACCTTCGTTTCTTAAGTGCTTTAACATTTTGTCCACATTAGTTGCTAGTTGCTGGAATTTTAGTCATCAAAGGTCTCTCTCTCTCTCTCTCTCTCTCTCTCTCTCTCTCATATATATATATATATATATATATATATATATATATATATATATACACATTTACAAGCAAAAATGTTTTTAAAGAAATTAGGAGTGTAGATAATTCCCTTTAAAAATCTTTACATATTATTTCTCAAAAGTTTCCATACTAATTGCATGTTAATATTAAATCATCTCTGTCTAACCCTCAATCTACCCCACTCTGGAGAAACTTACCTTAGGTTCAGCTTTAGTGGACTTTAGGTAATGAAAAATAAATATTTTCAAATGCATTCTATAATGTAGAGCAACTTTTTCCTCTATCAAAATTTAATCCATGTTATTGAAATTAATTGGTATTTTCTTCCAACATTTCTTCAAACTTTATGTCATCTAGAAATAATAACCACAGACAAATGGCTATGCTTACATATATGAAGCTGAAGCCAAAGAACAAATAAAAGTTTGGGTGGATATTAAACAGTAAGCAATTACTAGTCACTTCAAGTGTAATGTTTAATTAAGCATCACGTATGTCATACTTTCTTAATCTGCTCTCACATTTAAATATGGAAAAATTGCTCATGATATGATTGAGCTTTCATTTTATCTCCTATTGCTGCAAGAACTTGATGCAAACGAATGTAAAAAATAAAAGGCATGCAAGTACTGTGTTTCAGAATAGCTTAACTAGAAAAGTTGTTCTGAAATCTATGAATCATGCATTAATACAAATTGGTCTTAAGAAATTTATTCAATTGAATAATTGAATATCTTTGTACTAACTCTGTGTTAATATGAAAATTTACTGAACATCAGTAGATTAATACTATTAAAGTTATATATTATTAAAATTTAGTTTTAAACTAGCTATAGTACCCAAATAATAATTTTATTAGTTTATCTTCTCATGTGTTGCTATTAGATTATTTTTTCTCATTTATCTAATAAGATAAACTAATAATTAAACAAAGCCTAGATTTTTCTCATATGAAAATGTTTAGCTAAAATAAGCTATGCTATTATTAATTAGTATCAAAAATACAGCTAAGCATTTTTATTATCCTGTATATATTGTATTGATATGTCTTTAGGCCACTAGATTCATGGAAGTAATCAGTCATTCAGATCTTTTGATTCTGGCAGACTTCAATAAGAAAAGAAATAATAGTCCCATTGATAATTGATAATGTTTGAGCACTTCAATGTAGGATGACATTTGAATTGTTGAAAGAGCAAATCAATCAATATATACATAAAATAAAATAATGATTAGATATAAAGCACAAAACATAATATCTACAAATTTTCAGTGATATATGAATACGCACATTTCTCAAATTATTTATTTATATAAAGAGTAGTATTTATTTATATAAAGAGTAGATGAAATGTACAAAATGTGTAGATAAAAATATGAAGATAAAGCACAACCACCTTAACAAATATATCTCAGAGCCTTAAAGAGCACACATAGAAATAATTTGAATTGAATAATATAGGAAGATGTGGAACTCACAAAATGGATTTAGAGGACAAATGCCAGTGAGTTATCTTTATTAAAATCCATGTTGAATATATTTTTATTTATTCTTGTTTTTATAACATATGATTTTAAAATGTTATGTTATATTTTCTCCATCAAAAGCTGCAGACACATGAAATTCTCCAAGGGAAAAATATAAATGATATAATCCTAACTAGCATTCTCTGGGGCACATACCAAGTGTCTATGCAGACTGATTTATGATGTAAAAACACATAATAAATTTATTCTTAGTTAATAAATACTGTTTATATCTGAGTCCTTTTCATGGAGTTATTTTGCCAAATATACATTTACTATCCTTTAAATATTTCAATGTGAAAATTTTTAAGTCATATAAAACAGAAGTTCATTCTAGTATATGAGCATATGAGAATTCATGAGTACCTGTTGTACAACAAAGTCATTACATATGTGTGTATACACATAATGTATATTCAATAATTCAAAGGTAGTATTTTAGATACCTTCAGTTTTAAGGCCATCTTATACATGATCAGGAAATGGAAATGTGTCTAATGTGTCTGAGAACTAAAATAGATGTTCAGAGCAATCAAATATATAGATAGAACAAACTGAAGAATGTTATTGTGGTAACTTCACAAGCACAATGGATGTGTAGTTAATAGAGAAACATCAAAACTTAAGACAGAATTGAAGAATATTCTGCTGTAGTCTGATGGGGACCAGGATAGAAGTTCCAAGAGGCTCTTTTTTTTAAAATCAGAATTGCAGTTCAAAATACATTTTTCAGGGTTCATCAGAGCTGAAGGCAGAGAAGATGACTCCTATGTAGCTCAGAGTGGCTCATGCCTGCTACCAGAGATCGATGTCCTTTGCACTAGAGAAATGTTATCTAAGAACAAGTTCTTAAGTCTGAACTGATAATGCCTGCAGTGCATTACTGGATTGGGAAATGGACACTTCTGTCTTCGCAGCATAAAGAGACTGGATTGGGAAACAAATGTTTCCATCTATGCAGTGGTGCAGGACAATTCTGTCAATCATGCTTTAAATAAACGCTGATTGGCCAGGCAGGAAGTATAGGCGGGAAAACCAGACAGGAAGTAGAGGTGGAGCAAGGAGAACAGGAGAAATTGGGAAGCAGGAAGCTTCCCTGGCATTCCTGCACAGATCTCCAACAAGGCATCATGTAGCAGCCCAGCTGAGAGAAGGTAATGGCTATGTGGCTGACAATGGGTTAATATAACTTATGGGAGCTAGTAAGAAGCCTGAGATAATGGGCCAATCAGTTAATAACCTAATGTAGACTCTCTGTATGATTTTCTTTGGGGCTTGCTGGCTGTGGGGTACTGGGTAGGACAGTAACCCCAAAGAGCCAGCCCTCATGTTACAATGCAGCATGAAGAGTTGAGGAGAGCGTAGCAGAGCTCTGTCCATCCACAGAGAGGACACAGTTAAGCAAGCATTAACTTAAGTTTTCTAAATAGTCTTGTGAAAATACTCGCCTGAGAAAACTTCTAGACCTGCATTACTGCTGTAGACACTTCAAGACCCTAAACTATGACAGAAGTCTCTCCTGGTAGGAAAGATGATTGTACACTGAAGTATTTATGTGTATGTGCATAAGTATGTATATTAGAATAATTATAGGTATACTCAAAAATTAATTTAAACTTAAGCTTTAAATTAAGATGATCAGATTTAACAGTTTTGTACTTTCATCAATTTTAAGCCATCTCAATTTTAAGCCATCTCAACTATTTTTTTTTACTGAATTTATCCATGCCCCATTGGCCTTGTCACAAAAACATTATTGCTTTTTACTTTCTTCCCTAGTACTTACCTTAATTAGATTTTGTTTAGCATGGTGTTAACTGGCTCTTTGAAACATTCTTAATATACACTATTTTGTATCTGCTATTCAAAAACTATCCCTACTGCTATTTCTGGCATTTTGGAACCCATTCTCTTTGGTAGAATACCTTGTTCAGCCAAGAAATAGGGGGGAGGGCCTTGACCCTGCCTCAAAGCAATGTGCTAGACTTTGTTGACTCCCAGTGGGAAGCCTTACTCTTTCTGAGGAGTGGATACAGGGTGGGGAGGTAAGGTGAATGGAGAAGGAGGAGAGGGAGTGGGAACTGGGGTTGGTATGTAAAATTAGTAAAGATAGTTTTTTTAAAAAATAAATAATTTAATTATCAAAAGCTAAAGAACTGAATTCCAAAATTAAGGATTTCCAATTAGTATTTGTGCCTACATGGTCTCTAAATTAAGGTATATAAGTCTACAATAAACAAACAAAAATATAAAACCAAACTCAACTATGGTGACTACTCTGACTTTACATTAATAATCAGAAGCCTATTTGGCTTCATCTCTGATTTCCAGGTGTTTTCTTTCTTCCACTATATTCTTAGGCAACAACCTCAAACTTGCATCATTTCTCTTATTCCTGTGCTTACTTTGGATGTGGTAAGGGGTTTTGGGGTGTGCAACACAATTGTCCCCCAAAATGTTTCCACGCTATCAGTAGCCAATACCAATGAAAGGTTTAACTTCCGGGTGATACTCACACACCAAAGAGTATGCTACGTGTTTACCCTATCTTATCAGGGTTGAAGAAATTAACTATAAAATTCCTCATTACAAATTTTACTTTTGTAAAAGTTGCCTTTAACATTTTATTAAAGGAAAATAAAAGAATAAATATGGTATTCCACATTAAGATAATATTCTATCATTTAAAGTGTTTCTAAAATGGAAAAATATATTTTCGGTTCCTAAACACTAATACTATACATGGTATTAAGGAATGAAGCTATGTAAAGCTCACACTCATGTTCTACATAGGGTTCCTTCTGTTTTTACTGTATGTTCTCATTTATTGCTGACAAAGTGTTACAAGATTATACTTTCTCAGCTTAGTCTAAAAAGAAAAATGAACTTTCATATTAAAACGTAGAAAACAAGATGCTTTAACTTTAAAACCTCTATGTAGCAAATGGGATTGGACACTCATATCTCATCAGGAAATGGAAATGAAATAGTTATGAATTGATCAGGAGGCTGGAATTGGAGGAAAAAATGGTGGCGGAGATGAAAAAGAAGAGAGAAAGAACAAAGGGAGAAATAGCTAAAAATAAGGGCCATATGAGGGATAATATAGAAGCTTATATAGTAGAATCTTTATAAAATATATGCATATATAAATTCTATCTAAATGAAATCACCAAACCATGAGGAGACAGATCCCCAACTGGACATCTTATCACCAAATTAAGCTTCCAGTACTTGGATTGGGTTGCATCTAATAGAGCATTGCCCAAAGGTTTCCCATGGCAACCTAAAACAATCCAGGATATTGCCACAACTATAGGTTGCTCTGCAGAAAGTGATTGCAAGGCTTTATTGCTAAAGACAACATTTACACAACTCCTTGTACTTGGAGAAGTCAGGCTGATGCCTATGTGGTGTCTTCACCCCTACATTCTAAGGCTTTTGGTATTGAAAGGAATTCTGAAAGCAAGCAAAAGAGAAACAAACACCAAAATCATTGCACAAAATTTTACCTACAATGGGGTCATGCCAGCAAGATATGCTAGTTTGGTGCTGCCACACAACTGGTAGAAGTAACCAACCAATATCTAACTTGACTCAAGACCTATTCTGCAGTACGTAACATATACCTGACACTGTTTGAGTGCCCAAGATCTCAAAAACAGCCTAGGGACATAGGAGAAAATTAAATACTACTATTGTAAAATTAAATTAAATTAAATAGCAACCTTTAGCAATAAAATTACTCCTATTGACATTATGCTATACTAATAGATCAGTGTGTTGCTCTGCTCAGCCTTCATCAGGAAAGCTTCCTACTGAAGGAGATAGAAACAAATACTGACACCCACCATCAGATATTGTGAAGAGAATGATAGACTTTGGAACACTTAGCCCGAAATACAATGTCTTCAACAAATTTCTCTCTCAGAACTCAAGAAAACTCACAGATAAAAAGGTTGAAAAAATTTAAGTGTCAGAGTTGGTAGGAGAACAAGTTCCTCTAAATCAACATGACCAAAGTTCATATGAATTAACAGAGACTTAGGCAGTGTGTACAGAATCTGCATGGGTATGCACCAAGACTTTTGCATACATTTTATGGCTTTTATTTTACTTTATTTTGTTTTATTTAAATTTGACTCTCTTGTGCCTTCTCTTGTGCTCCTTTCCTTCTGTTTGTTTTGTTCAGTTCCATTATGATAGTTTTTGTTTATTTTGTTTTAATATGGCTATGTTCTCCACTCATGGATCTAAGGGCCCTTAAGCTGCTAACTTTGTCTTCTGTCTTCTTCAGAACATTTCCCCAGAAAATGTTTACAGAAGTAAACAAAACTGCCTGAAGCATGTGGCTACATGAGAGCTATCTTTTTTCCTTCATAAGGTAAAAGTCTCTTTTTATAACTGAAAATGGAAAGTTGCTGTGAAGATGAATGTCATCATAATATCATGAAAGCAAAGACTGTGTGTGACTGGTAACCTCATAAGTAAAAATACTAGAATGGCAAAGATATGCTCTGTCATTTACTCCTCCACAACAGCCACTCTGCTATACACACCAGTATCAAGAACCAACTTGCTTATCACAGTGTAAATCTGCCACTGTTCCCTATCAGAATTTTGTGGATTTCCTAGTTCGCTGTGTCTGTATTCATGTCACATCTAGAAAGTCTTTCCAAAGACAGGGCTACCTTCTCCAATTTGATAATTTGGCATTCTTAACCTATTCCATTGATACCTATGTTTACATATTATGTATTCTTATTCTTCAGAGATATCTACTGGTTTTAATCAAAACAATCACAAAACTGTTGACCAAGCAACTCACAAAGTCAACAAGATAGAAAATGCATACCATTTTAAAATAGAGTATTTCCTTTGAAGGTTTGTATAGTTGCACAATCGTGAAAGACTTTTTTTTTCCTAAAGTGTCCATGCATGATGACACACAGTTTAATTAAGAAGATCATTCAAGCTATGAGTCCTTGGATATTGATGTGAATGAGTTCTTTAAAAACTTTTAAAACTTTGAAGATCAACTCAGTTCACCACTGGGTGATATTGTTGACAAAGACTCTTGGTTTCTCTATGACATCTGTGGTTATAAAGATACACTGTTATTTCTATTAGAAAAAATTATGAAGAAACTAAGTAGGTTCAGTCTACAGAAATTATATATTTTTATCTTCACTGTATAAATATAAGTCATCCACTTGGAAGGCAGCAGAAACCCTTTCAACAATCTTGGTTCATAAGCATATAATAAATAGTATTTTCCATATTGTCAACCTTCAGGTCCTTCAGAGCCACTTCTATATTTCCTGTGGCCTTCTAATAAAGAAAAATATATGTATTACTTTTATTCATTGATAGTACCTCTTTTGTGAATTATATTTCTCGAGATAAGGAGTACCACACTATTGTTTCTTCACTCATATATGCATTAACCTTGACCTCAGATTCCACAAGGTCACAATGACCTTGACAATTAACAAGAAAGCCAGACATATAAATTGTGGGTAAGTAATTTTTCCGAGCTAATGTACTTGTTCATATCTACAGATAAAAAAAAAAAAGAAAACCTTTCTAGGAATACCAGTTCATTTGAGGCTACTCAGACAAAATGTTGGAATACTGAGGATCAGCCTGCCACCAATGAACATGTATAGAAGAGTAGTTTTATATATATTGTCTAAACCCAAGACTTCATATTTTCTAACTTTCTTATAGAATGTTTAGAAACAGAGCCAACTGGTAGAGCCATTGTAGATCTACACAAAGATGAAATACACTGCCACTATTCTCTACAACAGTGGGACACCTCTGTCATTGAATCGTTCCTCAAAGCACACAAACAATAACCTAGTTTATTTTGCATGTCTAATTTTGGTTTTGTTTTCAAATGATGGCCATTATAATATGTAGGGCACATAGGTAGCTAAGATGGTACCAAACAAAAGTCAGACAGATGAACGAAAGTCACACAGGTTACACCAAGACCTGATTGGACCCCAGAACCAGGCAAGAAGATATCAGCTTGTGAAGAGCTCATGGGCAGTAGAGTAAATGTAGGGTTCCTGAGTGCGAGATAGGGCAACCTTTATAGTGATTGACTGGCTCCTTTTCCACCCGCCATGGCCCTGTGATTTTTTTTTTTTTTTTGCTTTAAAAGATATCTACTGTGCAAAATTACTGCCTCCAGAATCGAGGAAGACTGGGGAATGGGTGAGCGGTGCACTTTCCTTTTCTCAGACCCATCTCATCCTCATCTGGGTGGGCTAAGACCCAGCAGCTGGTGAAGAATAACATTTCGGCCGAGGCTAAGCAGTCTCTCAGGGTAAGTGAAACCCTTAGTTTGGGTAATTCTATTTCACCTAAAGAAGAGCTGACCTTGAAGGCCTTGTAGCTCATGCTTAAGTCCAGAGGTCTTGAATTATCCGCTAGTAATGCTGTCAAGACTTGGGATACTATGGTTACCCTGGCACTCTGTGTCCCCAGCTCCAACCTGTTCTCCTGGACTACCTGGGCTCTGGTGGAAAAGTTAGCTGTAGAAAGGGAAAAACAATTTGGTATTGTACCACCTCTGGGGTTCTAGCCCACCATCACCACCCTTAGAACACCCTTCCACCCAGGACCGCTGAGAGAAAGAAGGCAGGCCAGGAAGAGATAAGAGCAAACAAAAAAGACAAAGAGGAAAAGGAATGGGTTAAATTCAACAGGGAGCACATCAACCAAACTGAAGTGCGCACTGTGGACATTAAGAGAAATGCAGGGTTTGGGTAGAGGCCAACAGGCAAGTCAGCCCATGACACCAATCACTTATGCTATGCTGGCGATGACTGGGAGGAATATTCCATTGGGGTGCAGCAGCCAGCAATACCCGGACCATATCGTGATCAGGTGAGACAGGCCAGACTTAATGTATGGTACAAACTGAATGAATGACCCACCAAGTCCCTGATAACTTACGTGAGTTACCTGGTGAGTCTTTGCCAGACTTCATAGACCGGGTCCAGCAGAGCGTTCACTGTAAATTGCTGCTGGGAGACCTCTGGGAACAATTTGTGAAGCTGTTAGTTTGGGAGAGTATGAACGCAGACCACCACATAGCCTGTGCAGGACTGAGGGAAGGTTCCCTAAGCAGACTGGTAGTGGCCTCCCAGGATGTGGGTAAACAACAGCATCATTCTCAATCACTGGCCCTGGTACTCCAAGCCCAGACATCAGTGATGACTGAGGTTATTACTCAGGTATAAGTGGCCCAAGGTTAAGGAACTTCAAAGCCTTTGGGGAGAGGGACCTGTTTCAAATGCGGGCAGGAGGGGCATTTTAAGAGAGAATGCCCACAACACTCTCCCGTCAGCTGGATATCTCAGCATCCATGTACTTGACTGAACTTTAGAGCCTCCTGGTGCAACACCCAGCGGTACAATGCCCAGCGGTGTTGCCTGCATATAAACACAGGAGGTTGAAGGGGAAGCTTCGTGCCTCCAGGTTATGCTTCTGGCATTCCGCAATAATCAACTTAAGTCATAAACTCAAAGGATTTTTTTGCTATCACCAATGCTCCCACTATCTGCTTACTGTTAAAGTCTTCTGCTATACCTGACCAAACACATAAATTTACCAGAGGACCCATTGAGGTCCCTGAAAATGGTAATTCTGACTTTGATGTTAATACAGCACTCAAGAGGCCTCCAGTGTTTCAAGCCCTTATGTAAACTCTAGTCGTAAGCATTTAGAGCTCATTCAGGAAGTATGTAGATAGGAAAAACTCTTCCTAAGTAAAAACTGACATTTTGGGAAAAGCATGGATCAAAATCCAGTTGCTATTAGAAAATCTCCATTCTAGAAATATAGAAACTGGGTAAAGATTCCTTTACAAGATTAAGTATTCAAGCCTTAAATTAGTTTAACTAAGGAGGAAAAATTTAACCCAATATGTGTTCTGGCAGGAGCCAGCCAGGAAGCAGAAAAACTTGTTAGGCTTGCTTTTAGAGGAAGGGTGAGGAATGTTTTAGAGACAAAGTGAGAAACAGGAAGCTGCAGCAGGTAGCTAAGAAAAGCTTCCTAGATGAAAGGAAACTTCCTTATCTGAGATCAGTGATAACAAAGACAAGAATTCCTCTGCTAATGATACCTTATCTAATACCTAGTATCTGGATGTTAGACTCTCCTAAAAATCACCAAAAGAAGCTTTTCTCACTTTGTCAACTGACAATATATGATCCTCTGAATTGCTCTTTGTTTGAAAACTATATATTGAAAATGAAAATTCAGTAAAGTTGCAGCAGATTCAAACCACTCTCTTGTGTGTTGGTCTGTCTGTCATTTGGCTAACCCTTGCCCTCCTGGGAACAAGGCCCTGATTCCTCACGGTTTGTGGAGCTTCTCTGAGCTGGTCCTTGGCATCCTGGGAAAAATTAATTGGCTACTACCATGGCTTCCTGTTCCTAAAGACAGCCTTGTGCCTTTATTTGTCCTGCTTAAGGATAAGAGGCCACAAGACACTGTCACAATTACAGATTATCATTGGGCAATATTTCCACAGTTCCAAGAAGCCCTAGATAAAGGCTCCCTAAAGAGATATTCTGCTTCTAGGCCCTTTTCTCTCTGAGTGTTAGCTGGTGATACACTAATCTCTGCAGTCTTAACCCAAGAAGGGGAACCATTGGAATGGATTCATACCCCCCTGGGAGGCACAGCTCAGGTGTACTCCCAGGCTGATCAGTTTACTGATACAATAATAAAAGACAGAGCTCAAACCCAAAGGCCCTATGACCTGGAACCCCATTGCATTCTTTCCCTTTCAGGTGACAGATGTTGAATGGCATACCTGGGCCAATACTTATCTTGCTCTCTCCCTGGAGGGGTTTCTAGGATACATTGATTGCCATTATGGGTCATCTAAATGGACCGTCATGCTATGGAAACTTCCCTTGAAAATCTCTTCTCTCTTCTCTCTTCTCTCTTCTCTCCTAAACCTATCTCCTGTGCTTCTCATGCTTTTACTGAAGAAGATTGGGCAGCCTCTGCATATGCAGCCTGTAGGTGGTGTAGGAGGGTTCTTCTGTATTTTGTGTTGCTTTCATTGGTTAATAAAGAGGTTGCCTTGGCCTTTTGGTAGGGCAGGACTTAGATAGGCAGGGAAAAGAGAACAGTATGCTGGGAAGAAGACTGAGTCAGAGAGAGCCTGCCATGAAGCCTCCAAGGTCAGACATGCTGAGTCTTCCTGGTAAGCCCAATACCTCATGGTGACTTACAGACTATTAAAAATGGGTTGAAATAAGATGTGAGAGTTAGCCAAGAAGAGGCTAGTGATAATGGGCCAGGCAGAGTTTAAATGAATACAGTTTTCGTGCGGTTATTTCAAATGAAAGCTAGCCCAGCTGCTGGGAGCCGGGTGGGACAAAGGGCTAGTGTTCCTCTCAGGCAGCAGGACATATTACTTCCGCACCCTCCCCAAGTATAGGTTAAACTGGATGATAACCCTATCTCCCCACTTACAGTTACCCTCGGAGGCTTGCTGGAAGGACGAGGGGATACCATTCATATCCAGCATTTAAGAGGACACTCAAAACTCCCCAGATTCCTATCCATGGGAAATAATTGGAAGGATCAACTAGCTACTGGCCCACAAGCAGTGACCCTACAGGAAGCCACCCAACTACTTGATCTGACCCGTATCAAATGGAGGGGCTTATAACACAGATTCCCTCAGATCCCTATTAAAGACCTCAAAAGATAGTACACACTTATAAAAACATGCCAGCCTTTTTTTTTTGAAGGTGCCCCCTTACAAGCACAGGGGGTAAACCCCCGGAGGCCTCAAACCCAGCACTCTTTGGCAGACTGGTGTTACTTTTTGTCTCTGCAGATACTTACCCAGGGCCTGTTGGGCCACAGCACATACAGGAGAAAGATCTCATCATTCACAAACACACTTCTTCCAATGTTTGGCCACTTCAGGCCTGCCAGCACAAGTTAAAACAGACAATGGTTTTATTAACAAAACAATGTCAGACTTTTTTCAATAAATGACATATTAAACACATTATGAGAATTGTAGAAATAAATCACCAATGCCTTAAGGAACAACTTTTAAAACAAAAAGGGGAAATAGCCCCTATATTCAATTACAAATGTCCCTGCTTACCATCAATATTCTAAATTTCTCCAAAGGGGCAACTGAATCTAGATTTCAAAAACACTGGGGTCAATTGAACACCCTCAGGCTCCAAGTCAAAGTTAGTTTGACACAACAATGGAGAGGACCAGACCCCCTAATCACCATGGGTAAAGAGTTAGGATGCGTCTTTCCCATAGGTAGTCACCCCCAATTTGGCTTTTGGCTAGGAACCTTAAGTTCTTACCCATTTCCTCTATACAGGAAGATGCTTAAGGACAAATTGACCAACAAGGAGGGGAAAAAAACAGCTATGGTGGTCACAGCTCATTTTAAAAAGGGGAGAGCTGAAAAGATAACCGCTAGCCACCCCAAGGGCATCCAGCCCTTGAGAACCTCTTATATTCTCTAACAATTGCAGATGGTGCTGATGGCGGCATTCCAGCTGCTGGTCATCCTTACCTCTTGGTTCTGGCTGCTGCCCAGAGGAATCCACACCAGCCTGAGCTAGTGACCAGCACTGACAATGTAGAAATCCTCAACAGAATCACGAAAAAAGTCGTCCCTCAGACCTGGTGGCCCGATCTCTACTTCGACCTTAGTGACCTGGCCAGAGGATTTGGTGACGTCGGGGAGTGGACCCCCCTTCACAAAGGGCAGCCCAAATGTGGCTGTCCACGAGGATGCACGTTGCTGCACGTATCTAATCCCCAGTATCCGGGCTGCTCACACGTCCTAAAGAGAGCAGCCTTAAAAGACGCTGACTTTTATACATACCTTGGAAGTAATTGAACCACCACAGATACTTCCAACCGTGGTGGGGTGGAGACTTATTATTGTGCCCCATGGGGATGTGAAGTGACTGGGACAGGCTATTGGATCAAACGTAAGGGGCCCATCATTGTTCAACGGGTCCCACTTCCCAAACTTGCTAAAAGTCCCCTCTATGGGCGATGTGCTTCCTACTTATGTAACCCTGTGCCTTCATGGAGGAAGGGAGAAAAATAACCAATTGGGAGGTTGGCAGGATTTGAGGGATCCAGTTGTATTAAAGGGGATATGACCAGGGACTGCTCTTTTCTATCCGGAAGTCTATCCAGCCAATACAGGGCCCATAGTTGATAGGGCCCATACAACCAAAATTTCCCACAACCACCCCCTACTACTCATGGGCTCCCTTTTCCCTCTCCCCTCCTGAGGTAGGGGCTCCTTACTCTATACCTGTGCCATTGGAGGGGAGGACTTAATTTAATCAACTAGGCATTTAGCTTTTCAGGCGATAAAACAGACATGACCAGATCCTACTG
Organism: Dicrostonyx torquatus; assembly: GCA_028555095.1. Taxonomy (NCBI): domain Eukaryota; kingdom Metazoa; phylum Chordata; class Mammalia; order Rodentia; family Cricetidae; genus Dicrostonyx; species Dicrostonyx torquatus. Next base: position 1,589,703 of record JAQHUG010000164.1, read on the forward strand.
ACTCCTGTTGGTTATGCTTGCTGCACACATCTCAATTTTATGAGGTCTTAGGTATTAGAGGGGAATACCTTGTTGAGGACTCCCCAAGCAAACGCAGATGGAGGGATCTAGGTGAGACTCACCCAGTCGCACTAACTTTCCCATTGAATATGACAAACTTGACTTATGTCTTGGCTAAGCGTGCGCTGGAACCCAACTGGGGAGAATGCCATGTATTTAAACAAACCCAGGGCAAATGGTTGGTGCCTAAATAACATGGCACTTTTTGGCTCTGCCATCAGATCAGACTGTCTCATTGTATCTCACTAGAGTTAATGCTACAACGGACTGGTGCTTGTATTTTGGTAACAAGGCTTCCCCAGGTACTATATCATTCAAATGAAGAGATAATGATCCGTTCTTGTGGCTGAGTAGGGAGGGAACTGTCAATACCGGGCATCCATCTTTGGAAGGCCCTGCCCAGGAGTTGCCCTCAAAGCACTGACCCCTCCCCAGGGAAGGACAAGACCACTCCCACAGGCTATTTAGGCTGCTGCCCAGAAAAGGAATGTGTGGTTTCCGGTTTGGCATGGTCTCCCCTCTCTCCCTCTCTCTTCCCCTTGTCATTCTCTCCCAGCCACCTATGGGCACTGCATTAAACATGGGCATCTTTTATGTAGTCTAATTTTGTCTGATTGGAATTATTTGCTTCGGTGGAGAGGCTCATTTTAAGATTATTCCTAACAGGAACCACTGACAGCCCTGGCTGTAACCACCCTGGGGACCACAGGGGCTGGTTTAGGAGCAGCTTCCATAGCATTACAACAAAGTACTACAGATGCAGATAGATTACAACCTAGATAAGGGAGAAGCTTCCATTGGATATTTACAAAGGTTGCTTGATTCCCTAGTGCAAGTCTCGCTACAAAACAGGCAAGGAGGAGGCTAATGCCAAGCACTTGGGGAAGAATGCTGTTTTTATGCTGACCACTCTGGTACAGTCACTCAAAATCTTGATGAGATCAGAAAAGGAATTGAGGAGACATAAAAGGATTTAAGTACTAGTTGGTATAAACAATGGTTTGACTGATCCCCCTGGTTAACAACGCTAATTTCAACAGTATTGGGACTGCTCATAAGACTTACCCTGATTTGTACTTTTGGGTCCTGCATATTCAACAGATTAGTTAGACTCATAAGGGCTAAAACTCAGAAGATCCAGCTCATGCATGTCTTGGCGCTCATTATAATAAGCTCAGCACTGATGACTTCCCCTCTGTTCTTGGCGAAACTAAAGGAAACGGTGCCAAATGGGGTGGATCTCATAAAGAGGTGCCCCTGAGCCTGACCCTCAAAACACAGGTGGGCCTAATTTAAAAACAAAAAGAAGGAAGTTTGTAGAGCACATGGGCAGCTAAGATGGCACCGAATGAAAGTCAGAGGGATGGACCCTGAGTTGTTCACACCAGGACCCAACTGGACACCAGAACCAGGCAAGATGATATGATGTCATCGCATGAACACCTCATGGACGAGAGAGTAAAGAGAGTAAATACGGTTCCTGAGTGTGGGACAGGATGACATTTAAAATGATTGGCTGGTTTTCACACCCCTCACCCACCCCATGGCCCCGCAGTTTTGCTTTAAAAGACTTTACGGTGCAAAAATAAACGAGTTCCTGCTTGACTGACTTGACTGCCTGCTGCATGAGTCTGAAGGTCTCCAGGTTTGAGGGAGGCTGGGGAACCGGCAAGCAGCCCACTTACCTTTCCTTCATCCTCATCTGGGTGGGCTAAGACCCAGCAATAATATATCCCAACTCACTCTTTTGAAATGTGAGTCTACTACTACTCCAATGAGTAATTACAATTCCATGGTAACACACATGATCCTGGATAAACTCAGTGGGTTAAAAAGACATGAATCCTAAGATGGGATTTGTTAGTAGGAGAGAATAATAGAAGTAGGAAGGAAATTAAAGAAAGTGAGGTTTGCTGCAATCAAATTGTAGTTTATACATGCATGAAAAAGAGAGATATGCATATATGGATATTTAAGTTTCTAAAAGTCAAGGGTAATTAACTAAAAAAAAAACCTATTTCCACATGTGGTATTCAGTTTTATGAGCTGCTGGTCAGTAAGAGTCCAGAGGCTCTAGATGGAGTATAAGTTCTTACCAGTCCTCTTTGTTACCTCCATAGCTAGTTTCTAAAATCTTATTGCTTAGTAGAGATTCCCTGAGTAAAGTGGGAGCATGGGGATCTTGTGAGAGGGTTGAAGGGGAGAGGAGAAGCAGGGAGGGGAGCAGAGAAAAATGTAGAGCTCAGTAAAAATCAATTTAAAAAATCAAGGACCAAAGCTGACAGACATAAACTCATAAAAAAATCTTATTTCTTCTGGAAATACACACCTTAGTTATAAAGCATAGAATAAGTTGATTTCAAACTAAATTGGAAACCATCTCTCTGCTGCCAAGCTTTCACAGAAGTGGCACTAGAGGTGCTATTATAGTCCACTTGAAGAGGAAAATCATCAAGTGTCTTACCCATCTGTGAACACCGTGAACTATAATATCAAGGCTCTAAACAAGATGTTCCCACTAGTGTACTAGTAGTAGAACTTGTTATAGAGGTAACCAACTAATCAGTTGGGTTTTTTTTTGTTGTTGTTGTTGGTTTTTGTTTGTTTGTTTTTTGCCTCCAAAATTTGTTACGGTGCTATAGTGTCTTATATATACTTTTTTCTAGCTGTAAACAAATGCTACTGCTTGCCTTAACCCTAGAAACTTTTCTTGCATGGAATTGTTGTGAATGCAGAGGCATATGGCCACTGAGGGGCCTGAGAATCAGTTACAGTTGAGGACTTAGCCATAAGGAGGACATTTATCACCTTCTTTAAGTGATCATCTTGGAAAATGAAGTGGAATGAAATTCAGAGCCAAAAGACAGGGAGAAGTACTTTGAAATGCTATCTTCTGGACATTATCCAGTCAATAAAATCACGAACTCATAGGAATTGTTGTCCACAGTGATACTACATAAGACTGCATTTATCAACAGTCAAACATGAATAGGGAAGTGGCTAGGAGGGACTGCTAGCCATCTCTGCTAAACCATTGAGTAATGATTAATTCTGTGACAGGAACAGTAATTGTCTTCAGTTTAATGCATGCTGAGAAGCTCACCAGGCTCTGATCAATAATGCGTTACAAACCTGTGATCACACAGATGATCTTGGTTAAATTCCTCAATGTTTAAAAGTAGGGCTGAAGAGATCGCATCATGATTAAGAGTATTTATTCCTCTTTCAGTTCAGTATTTGTATCCAGTAGCTCCCAATTGCCTATAACTTCAACTTAAGGAGATCTGACATATTCTTCTATACTTCATAAGCACCTACACATATGTGAACACACACACACACAACACAAAAATAAATCCTAGAAAAATTATATATAATCGTAAAGATGTGCAATATTTGTATTTATATTTATTAGCAAAACTGAAATAACATATACTAAAGACATTAACAAGCTAGAAAAATTTGATTCTTAACAAGGAAAGCAATGACTCTATCACTTTTTTACAAACTTATTTTTCAAATAATGTTTTCTCACTTTATAACCAATCCTAGTTCCCACTCTCTTCTCTCCTCCTACTCCCTGAACTTTCCACCCCCACTTCCACCTTCCTCAGACAGGGTAAGGCTTCCCATGGGGAGTCCACAGTCTAGCACATCACTTTGAAGCAGGGCCAAGGACCTTCTCACTATACATAGGCTGAGCAAGGTTTCCCTCCAAAGAGAATGGAGTCCAAACAGCCAGTTCAAACACTAGGTATAAATCCTGGTCTCACTGCCAATGGCCCCATAGACAGTTCCAGCCATACAAACGTCACTCATATTCAGAGGGCTTAGTTTTTAATATTAGAAAACCATGGCTCTGGAAGGTAGTAAAGCACTGTGTCTTATTATTTAATGGATAGTTTGATAAGGAATTCAAATAAATGAATTCACAAAGTTTATTATTTAAAGAAATATAATTTGATCTTAATTACTTGAATATATTGCTCTAAAAGAAACCAACAAATAACTATTCTTATATTATTCTGAACTGCTAGCAAGTACAGTTTACAAGGCTTTAGTAGTTACATAAAAATCATTTGAAATCATAATGCCCAAAGAGCAAATAATTGGAGTTGTTTAAGCCACTATACATGCTTTAGTTTATTTTAATTAATTTTTTTCCCAGAATTGCAACCTATTAGTACTTTCAATATATTTTACTATTATTGATAAATGAAGAATTTTTGTGATTTGGGATATAATTTAATGACGCCTTCATTTACATGTACTGAAGGAAACAGTAGACAGCTTCTATAAGCAAATTAATTTAGCATCAAGCCAGTTCTATGCAGATGGATTTATGTTAGTTGTCCCTTCTAGTCTTTGGAGACATTGTCAGACAATGTCCTATGCTTCTCTGTAGAAAGGCCATGAGAGCTTAAATTTCTCTTTAAAACACAAGTCAGATTCTGAGGTTCCTGTTTATGCGAGGTGTGTTTCAGAAATTGTATGATCTACTTTGTGTTTCAATAAGAAACACAATAATGACTTCCTTTGTCCTAGCAAGTGAGCTGAATGCTATAGCTCAGATTTTGTCTGGTCAAGTAGGAGTTCTGGGCCCTGCTTTTGAAATACAACTTCCATTAATGATGTCCTTGATATGTTCATGTATTTTATGAATCATACGCTTTCTGTTGTAAACTTTTCATGTCTAGGTAATTTTTAATAAATTATTTTCAATCTAATAAAACCATTTCACTTGATGATAAAGTTGTTAGAATGTTGCAGTAAACTTGTATGTGTTCTGTATCTACTCTAAGCTTTTCTTACAATTCAAAATTTATAAGGTAAACTAACATAAGTAACAAAAGGAGTTTCTAAAAAGCAAAGCAATAAGTTGGCTCCCTGAATCATTTAGCTGTTTACTGTGACATGAAAAGAACAATATGCCTTGCAGATAGAATTAGTAATCAAAATGAAATGCTAAACAATTGGAAATGTTTCAGCTTCCATCAGTGGAAGAGACTGAAAAGGAGTACATAAAACAGGAAATCAAGGGCATGACTGCATGCAAGCAGAAGGAATTGATAGTATTGATAATAAGTACCACAGAAAATGACTATGAAGATGTTTCAGAACTGTTTGAGTCTTCTGCCACAACCCCAGAGCTCTGAGAACAGTAAAATACCACATTATACTTGATGGACTTGTTTCTTGGGGTCTGATTCTAGCATTAGGGAACAATGTTTCTAACTACTCTGCTATACTTCAAGATTTGGTTGGAGTCACTGATAAAGAGAAAATGTGTCATAGACCTCAGTTGTATTGTATCCATGTGAAATTAATCCCAAAAAGCTGTGACATGCAAAAATCTATGGAAGAATGGCAGCCATAATGTAGTTCTCAAACTATACAAAGAACTTTATCTTATTTGGTACAAAACCCCTATACAAAAACCCAATTGGATTAAATCCAAAGAAACATTGGGTACAGAGCCAGAATCTCTTGGAAATTACCTCCCAGCTAAATGACAAGTAAAAAAATTACAGGAACTGTGCTACCACAGAAGTCCTCACACTGAACTACTTAGTGAACCCTGGGCATGAGATCACTACCCACACACAGAACTGCTGAGATATGATAAGTCAAAACACAAGAGGCATGAGCTGAAGCCTTTTGCAGTAGTGGAGTCAGATCCGAGGGATTCAAATATTGCAAGACTCTAACTAATCCTCTAAAATTAAGACAATGTGTCTTTTTGAGTATTTATTTTGTTTTATTTTTATTTTGTGGTGAATTTTGCATTTACTGGGAGCTATTATATTCTTGCCTATTTGTCTCCTTCTCGTCCTCCTCCCCTTCCTTCTCTTCCTCTTTCTATCTTTTTCAAGATTGTGTGTTCTAAATGAGCTCCACACTGTCGCAAAAGTGGATAGCTCGTTTTGCACTCACAGACTCTCAACAGTGATGGGAGATTTGTCATAAGGTAATCATGTTTTCAGTCTCAATAATATTCTTCATTTTTATTGTGGCTTTGGAATACCTTCAGTCTAGGTGAGCCAAGGCACTAGGAATCATATCCCTTTTAATTTTGAAATGTTTCCACAATCATATTGAAATGCATATTATTTGGAGCATTAATCTAAGCATAAAATTTTTGTTTTTAAACATTTTGTGAAACATTTTACATTATATTTTAAATTAAATGTGTATGTATGCAAAACAAAGTTTCATGATAGAGAGTCTTACAGTTGTAAGTAGTATTGAGAAATTTTCAAATTTTTGAGAGTTTGTCTTATGATTTTTAGGGTAGGAATGGTCAGTCCATTTTCCATATGGCTTTTATAATCTTTAAGCAATTACTTTTAAACCTACTTTTCTATATTTTCCTTTGGAGTCATGAAAAGTTGAAATGTTCAGAGCCATTTTCAGCAGGAATATTCATCAAATATATCAGGTTGTTACATTCTTAAGCGTTCGTATGTCACATTTGTGTTGGGACATATCTACCCAAAGAGAGGAAGTTCTTTCTCTTTCTGGACATTTTATAAGGATTAATGCTATCCTTTTTTTTTAGCATGGAGTAGGAATTTTGTTTGTTTTGTGATTTCAAGACATGTTTCTCTGTGTAGCTTTGGAGCCTGTTCTGGAATTCACTCTGTAGACCAGGCTGACCTCAAACACACAGAGATCCACCTGCCTCTTCCTCCCAAGTGCTGGGATTAAACGTGTGCACTACCACTGACCAGCAAGAGTAGCAGGAGTAAGAACTTTTAGCCTAATAGATTGTAATACTAATGTAATAATTTTTCTGGTTATTAGTGTGATTAAAGTTTCTCTTCTCTCTCTCTCCCCTCCCTCCCCTCTCTCTGTATGCATGTGTGTGTCCACAAATACATAAGTTTGAGGTCGATGCCAGCTTTCTTTATGAGATTCTCTTCATGTTGACACAGATATCTCACTGTATCTGGTGCTCACTTTATCAACTAAAATGGTTGCCCAGAGAACATCAGAGATCAATGTCATGGTATTCTTGGCACTGGGGTTGCAGGCTGCTCTCATGCTAGTTTTTTTGCATGAGTGTTGTGTATCTGCACTCAGGTTATCTTGCTTGATGGTAAGTACTTTAATGAGTGAACCATCTTTCCAGCCCCAGGTTTTCTATTTACTTGTGATTTAGCAATTGTGAAATAAATGTTCCTAGACATATTCAATATTTCTAGATGATATGAATTGTTGGTGTATAATTATTCATGGTTTTTCTTTATATTTCTGTGATATTTGCTCCATATCTCCCTTTTTCATTTCTGATTTCAATTAGTTTTATAAGAGTTTATGTATACCCTTTTCAATTTTGAGAATCTACTCAAATCATCTATTAATTCTGTTGATGCTTCATACTTTTTGTGTCTGCTTTATTCCTTTCTACTGATACATACTGCTATTTCCTCTTATTGTATTTTATTTGATTTGTTCTTTATCTCCTTGATGCTTTAGCAGTAAACTTTATTTGCTTTTTCAATAGCTTTTTAAACTTCTTGTGGGCAGTTTTAGCTATAAACTGACTTTTTAGAATAGTTTTTGTTATATCATACACATTTTTAGCAACTTGTATTTTAGTATTAGTATTTGTTTGACTTAAACTATGAGGAATATCCATGTCAATTTCTTCATTAAGCTGTTAGTGATTCCATGACATGCTATTCACTTTTAGTATATTTATGAATTTCCAAAATTATTTGAGCTATATATTTAAACATTCACATTGCATCCTGATTTAAATATTAATGTATTGGTGAATTTCCAAAAGAACTTGTGTTATTTACCTAGATTTTCGCACTACAGTATTACTTCAATACTCTTGATATTTTAAGTGTATGATTTGGCCTAATGTGTAAACAGAAGGCTTTGTCTCTAGTTAGAAAAGATGTATGTGCTACTTTTGTTAGGTAGCTTTCCCTGTATGTCCCTGATAAATGTAGTTGGTTTTCCACATCATTGTAATTCAGTGTTTCCATATAAAGTCTGTCTTAATAATCTATCTCCTTTTAATATGAGATAAAGTAATGCCCCCTTAATAGTATCTTGCAGTCCGTTTTTCTTCATATCAACTCTATGTACTTGAATATATATATATATATATATATTGTTATAGTTATACAGGTTTGATAATAGATTTTTTATTACAAATCTTAATCATTTAATCTTTAGAAATGTTTTTTCATTAATTTTTTTCTAACACAATTTAACACATGTTGTCTTTTGTTTTCCATCTCCTTTGGCTATTGTCTTCCTTGTTTTCCTAGAATATAGAACATTTTCTCCAAGATAACCATTTTGGTTTCTCATCATGTTCAGATGATATTAGAAAGTTGGCTACTATGTGATGGTACATATTCATGAATGAGATCAGTGACATTATAAAAAAATCTCTAAGGGCCAGTGAGACAGACATATCAGCAGATAAGGGTACCTGAGGACAGGAGTTCATTCCTCAGAACTCACATGGTGAAAGTGCAGAAATAACTATTGGAATGTTGTCCTCTGACCTTCACATACATGACATGGTACATACACTATATAAACACATGCATACACATACAGGAAGGGGGAGGTAGGGAGGGAAGAAAGGAGAGAGAGTCAAAGAAAGAGACACAGAGGACTCTGAAATTCTTTATACGTTCATCCCACTGTAGATGCAGCCAGATTGCAACACAAATGAAACAGACAACTCCTAATTACACACCAAACATCTGATACTTTAATTTTGGGCATTTTAACATATAGAATTCAATGGTGAAATAAATGTTATCTGAATTAGCTAATTCAATTTATGGTAGTTTGTTATAGTTGCCTAAAGGTACCAAGATAAATATGCTAACAAATGTTACAATTAAATAATGATTAGTTATTATAAAATGTTTCTTCCAAATTTGAGATACTGGTATAGCCACAATTTAAACAATGTATCTAAATCATTATCTTAAACAAAGGAGTAGGTATGGTATACAAATCATCAAAATTTATGAATAAGAGGTAACAAATAATCTTCCATTTTTCCATTTGAAAAGCTGATGGTTCAGCTACCACTCTGGCACTAGTCTTACGTTGCCCCAGACATAGCAAGATGCAGTGTACCTGTTGATATGATTTAACATTAGAAGTATCTTGACTGCTGAGAGTCCCGAGGTATCACTATTGGTGAGAGACAAATATGTCCTACAGACAGACCTTAAGTGCGGAGTTTTATTGAGATAAAGAAAATGGGAGAGGGACAAGAAAGAGAGGGAGAGATGAGGTAAGGAAAAAAGAGCAAAAAATAGGCAGAGTTTTGCTTTTTAAAGAGACAGGATACTCCCTAGATTGAATGCAGGCATGATGCAGGTCATCTGTCAGGTCCTAAAGGGTGAAGTTGTCAGGTCCTCAAGGTTCATGGGGAAGTTAACATTCCTCTGTTCTTTTTTATTTAAAAAAGGGGTGAGGAATTACATGTGCCTGGTTAGAGAAATGAGGGTTCTGAGTTCTCAAGACTTCTTCCTGTTGATCTGGGGCATAGACTATATTTGGGGGACCTGAGAAAACTGGGATGCTATTCACATCCTAGGGTAGCTGGTTGTTTCACTTCATTGTCCAGGCTATGTGTGTGGGACTATGGCCTTGTACCCTGTCACTTGTATTGTTTTTAATAAAACACTGATTGGCCAGTAGCCAGGCAGGAAGTATAGCCGGTTGACCAGGCAGGAAATAGATGTGGGGCAATAAGAACAGAACAATTCTGAGAAGGGGAAAGTTTCAGTCCACAGCTGTCACCCAGATGTAGAGGAAGCAAGATGAGAATGCCTCATTGATAAAAGGTACCAAGTCATGTGGCTAACACAGACAAGAATTATGAACTAATTTAAGATGTAAGAGTTAATAAGAAGCCTGAGCTAATAGACCAATCAGTTTATAATTAATGTAGGCCTCTGTGTGTTTATTTGGGACTAAATGACTCTGGGACCTGGTGTGACAGAATCATCTGTCAACAGCTATGTGGAATTCTCTGGTGCCTCTTGGACCCAGAAAGATGTTAGCAGAGTGGAGGACAAGGTTAAGTTTAGGGGGAAAAATCCTTTAAGTTTTGGTAATTGTGGGAGCAGGGTGTCAAGATCAAGGAAAGGTGGAAAGCCTTAGGGTATTTAGGTCCTGGTAATTGGGGGAAAAGGCATGCTTCTGATCTGTTTGAGGTGACTCCAAGTCCACTTCATGGAACTTGCAAGAATTTTTTTGATTTCGTGAAAGCATAAGTTTTAGACACATTAGTATTTCACTGTTTATAATCTGTATTGAAATTTACATTGTACAAAAAGTAGTATATTCATGCCAGAAAACACTGTGATAGATTTTTTTGCACAATGAAAAGTATCTTTCAGATCCATGGTTATCTTGTGACCATGATGGTAGTGGTTTAGTATGGTATTTAATACTTTGTTGGAGTTGTATTAATAGCTTATTAGAACATTATTGATTAATGTTAAGACTATGAACTCTTAGAGTCCTAATATAATAGTCGCATAATGAAAGAGATAAATCTGGAACATGTTTTATTCTTTTAAACATCTTAAATTACTAGCCTTCGTCATCACTTAAGCTTTTTTTTTTATCCTCAGACCTTCATAACTGACATTTATACACATTAAGTCACTATCCAGTACACTGAAACAGTCTTAGATTCTCACATTTTTAGCCTTTTTTTTTAAAGAAACTTTTATTTAAACAAAGGAATAGAAAGACATTATGCTGAAATCTGTTTTGTGAATAGAAAGACATTATGCTGAAATCTGTTTTGTGAATTTATCTCTTTTTGAGTCTGGTAACAAGGTAAATTGTGTCTAAACTTAGCCTTGGTTCCTGTTGTTAAGCTGGCAAAGATATCAGTCGTCAAATTGCATCAGAGATCTTGAGAGGGATAAATTTTCCCTGAGTTAGAGATTAAAAATGACAGATACTAACTTGATTGGCTACCTAGACAGCTACCCCTGGGGTCTCTATGGTCGTTGAGGCTTATGGCAGCATCCATCTTCCAGCCGGCAGTGGTAGGTCTGCAAGACCCTAAAATATCCCACAGGCATCTGTAGAGTAAGGACTCATGAGAGGATTAACCGTCCTTTTGACTTAAGCAATATGATACAGTTGATTCCAGCGTCCCATCATCAGCAGTCTGAAGAGGATCTTAACAGTGGTTGAGGTGTAAAGCAGTTTTGCTCAGTAGCTAGTGTTTTCCCTTGTGAATCAAGTTCTGGGTAGAGGTTGTTCTGTTCCCATCCATCTTCTTTGGAGTAAATGGGGGTGGTACCAGAAGCTGGCCTGTTTCTCTATTACAAAAAGCCTTTTTAATTAAACCTTCTAAATGCCATATTCTCCTGATCTCTGAGCATTTGAGGGCTGTCTAATCTCTGAGCCTTTGAGGCTATCTATTGGTTATATTATGATTAAAATGACATTAGATCTGCATGGAAAGTTGGATCCAAGCAGAGATGTTATGTAAGACTAATTTGTTTTAACTTAGCAAGTCACATTTATTCTTGTGAAAGACAAAGAATTAAAGAAAAAAATCCCTTTTGCAATAGAAGCTTAACACTAAAAACTGACAATAGTGAAGATCTTATAGACAACTTACAGGAAGGGCTGGGTATTTAAAATTTTTAAGTTAGCTCTTGTTAATTTGATAAGGATCTTTATAACCTTAAATTTTTAATCAGTATATAGAATATAATTTAAAGTAGTGTTAAATCACAATGAAGTTTTTGTGCCCTATCTAACCATATATTTTATAATTATTTAAAAGTACATACCAATTTAAAATATTTGAGACTTGCTTCTTTTAGCCTACAGGAGATACAACGCACAAAGTTCATTTGGACTATTTGAAGCATTTTTCAACAATGATTATATGAACATATATGCACAATTCAATTTAAGTTGCATAAAAATATACAGAGTTAAAGCTAACTTATATTTGCATATAAAGTTAAACCAAAAGTCACATACACACACACTTATTAATAAGGTCTTGAGTAAAATAGAAAAGGAAGATCCAGTGTCTGCAGAGTGAGACAAAGCTTATTTCTCCATCTCTGACTCCCATCTTGCAGACCCAACTGCCAGTACTGAAGAAAAGGCAAAGTAGATTCCCCACAGGTGGGAAATAGCAAATCTGTTACAGGCAGGTAAGGTCCCTGTGAAAAAAGAACACCTCAGTGGGCCGTGCCAAGGCATAACATCATGCAAACATGCCAAATGCAACAGAGTTGGTGTAAGAGGAATTCTCGAAAAACATAGTGGTGTAAGGCAGCTGGCGACGGGTGTGACATAATTGCTCTGGCTGTGGCTTGTCAGGCTGCAGCATGTGCCGCTTAAGGATAAAACCACACAAGTTTGCAGCTTATCCATGCCCCAGTTGCCACCCAGGGCTGAGTTGCACAGGGGTGGATGGTCACCTGGCCACCCTTAGTAAGATGGTAGTTAAATATCTATTTTAACCTGAAATAAAATGGTGGTGGCCACCTGGTCACCCTTAGTAAAGACGGTGGTTAGGTCATCTGTCCTGGCATTGGCCTTGATGGCGCCTGCTCACATGTTGTAAGGTACTGACAAATAATGTGTTTTTTAGAGCAGTTGTACAAGTTTTAAACAGATATAATTCAAAAGACATACAGGACGTTCAGATACACATGTGTGGCCATTCACACATTCTTTTATAAATATGAAGCAGACAGGAAACATTCTGAGTATACACTGCCAGCCACAGGTGGGTAGGAAAGAGAGCCCGATGCTGGATGGCATGGTGGCAGCGACAGTATAGACAGGAAAACAGAAGTGTGAGACATTTCGAAGAGGAGCATGAGAAGTCTAGCAAAACAACATTCCCTGGCAGAGGGAGAATCCCACCCTCAGACAGGCCAAGGCATGGTGGGAGGCCACTGTGGGAGGTGGAAGAGAAAGCTTTAGCACTAGATCACAGTCCAAGAGCAAGAAGAAGACAGAGAAACAGAGAGCAGAGGGGAAAGAAACAGAGGCCGGATTTCCCTAGCAGAACGCAGGATGCCAATAAACAGGCATGTGGTCTGACAGAGCTTTAGTGGGGAGCTTTATTAAGATAAAGGGAGTGGGGGAAGAGAAGGGAGAGAGACAGAGACAGAGACAGACAGACAGAGAGAGAGGGGGAGAGAGAGAGAGAGAGAGAGAGAGAGAGAGAGAGAGAGAGATGCAAAAAGAGAGGGAAGACAAAGAAGAGAGAGAAGTTAGGTGGAGTTCCATGGTTTAAAGAGACAAGATATTGCCTGCCCTGCATGCAACCATGATGAAAGCTTTTGTCAGGTCTTCAAGGGCTGGGCCAGGTTTGTCTGGATGTTAACACCTGTTCCTGCTGCTACCTCACCACTGGGGATCCTTTTACCATCTTGTCCCTACAACACAAGTAAGCACACACTGCTCTAACTGCTAAGAGTAAGTATTACAGAGTAGGTGGCATAGGATGCACAGCTGCATCTTCCCATGCACCATTTGATCTCATTGCTAACTGAAAGACCAGAACAATTGCTATTGGTGCTGCCAGAACTAGAAAGACTTGAAAGCAGTAGAACTATTGTTAACAGTTCCTGAGAAAATACAACCAGCTGATTTCAGCTTCCCTTCCTTTAAGTTCTCCATACTCTCTTTCTCCAGAGAAAACAACTGCAAGCCATTAATCACAGCACTAGGGAGGTACAGGTAGGTGGATCTCTGTGAGCTTGAGGCTTATCTCTTCTATAAGAACTAGGTCCAGTACAGGCTCCAAAGCTACAGAGAAACTCTGTCTCGGAAAAAAATAGAAAAATAACCCAATAAAACAGAACTACTGTAGTATCCCATGCCTTCCATGACTCAAAGATATTTTGTGCCCAAGGGCATTAGTTTCAGTCAGAAAAGATATCCATGATACCGAGAGTCAAATCCAATATTACTTAAGTATCTGACACTAGAAGACATATCTTTAGGGTAGTGCTTCTTAGGCCATTAAAATATGGTAGGAAACAATTTACCTAAAAGAAATGCAAATATCAATACTGGAGCTTAAGGACTATTGAAACACAGAAGACAACATGGTTCCTCTAAAGTTTCAGTACATGATAGTGACTCTAGGTTAGTGGACTGGAGAAAAGATCACATCAAAGTTCAAAGAAATGATTTTTTATAAGTAAGTAAATTACAGGGAGACAAGGAAAATCATTTTCTTTTGTTACAGTTTTGAATGAAAACCATCAAGAAAGCAAACAGCAAGAAATTCTGGCAAAGTATGAGAAAAAGAGAGACCACTATCCACTGCTAGATAGAAAACTAGTGCTGCCATTGTAGAAATCAGGATCCCAACAAGACACATGAGCTCACAGCACTCTACATGCTCCTAGACAAACTTCCTCATCCAAGTTCTGTGTTGTGTTTATTTTCTTCTTGTTTTTCAATATAGCAATGTACCCATGTTATATTGCTATATTCATAGCAAGATGCTCATGAAAGATGAATGGATGAAAATGTGGTATGCAAATATATAAGCACATACACGCAAACAATGGAATTTTATTCTACTATAAAGATAAGTAAAATTTAAGGGAAATTGGACAGAATTGGAAAAATAATGTAATATTAATTACATTAATTTGAAAAAATTTAAGTGTAATATAATGCAAGTTAGCCAGGATTCTGAAACTCTCAGAATGCCATGTTGCAAAAGGTGCGGCTGTGTTCCCAGCATCTGAGAGGAGCACGGGCCCTTTTGTTCCATTCCGCCTGGCTCCCTGGTCACACAGCCGCATGGCCTGCTTTTGGCCCTGGCTTATACCCGGAATAATCACGCACAAACTAGATTCATTTAACACACTGCCTGGCCATTAGTTCTAGCCTCCATTGGCTAATTCTCACATCTTATTTCAACCCATTTTAATAGTCTGTAAGTCACCACCAGGTAGTAAGCTTACTGGGAAGATTCAGCATGTCTGACCCTGGCGGCTTCATGGCAGGCTCTCTCTCTGACTCAGTCTTCTTCCAGCATCTTGTTATCTTTTCCCCTCCTATCTAAGTCCTGCCCTATCAAATGGCCAAGGCAGCTTCTTTATCCAACCAATGAAAGCAACCCAAATACAGAAGAACCCTCCTACACCAATGCCATATGTTATCTCTCTCTCTCTCTCTCTCTCTCTCTCTCTCTCTCTCTCCCTCTCTCTCTCTTTCTCTCTGTCTCTCTCACTACCTCTCTCTAATACACAAACCTAACCTTTGTATATATGCATATCCAAAGGGATAGTTTCTCATTTCTATTATTTAAAAATTGATATATTTTAGTGTATATTCTTAAAATTTTATTGTTCTTAATTTATGATTTAAATATTCTTTCTCAGGTTTTAGTTGTATTTTGCCTAACTTCTAGATAATTATAATTTTATATTTTGTTCTCAGTACTTAAATGTCCATTTTGTACTTCAAATATATCTGCTGTAGTTAAGTCCTTGTCCAGGAGGAAGTATAAATATATGTGTGAATATGTGTGTGTGTTTGCATTGAATGTGTATTTATTTAATATTGCTATTCATGCTGAGTCATTATGTAGCTCAGGCAGAGATTAATTATAAAATTCACTTACCTGTTCCAACTCTCTGAGTTGTGGTATGATAGGACTTTACATCAGAACTGAATGGTGTGACTGATAAGGAGCAGTACAATTTTTTAAATTTTTGAGATAAGCAAATAAGATATGTATTTAGTTATCTAGTTTCCTTTTGAATATATGGAATATGATTTAAGAATCTGATCACTTGGAATTTGTTTTAATAAATTTGTCAATATTTTTTTCAGTGCATTCTCAGCTCATGCTTTATTACTAAAAGTATATACATACAGGTTCATTTTCAAAACCTCATAATAGTTCCATTCCCAAGCAGTCAAATTCCTTCATAACTCCTAGATATGCATAGATTAAGAAGCTGTCATTTGTATTGCTACAAGCATTCAATGAAGCTGTTTTAACATCATTTCATACACTGATAGTTCAGTGGAAAATACAGGACAGAACCAGCTACAGAAGCACCGGTGCTGAAAGGTCAGGAAACATATAATTCTCAAGTAGATTATCTTAAACTTTTCCAGTTTAGGGATAGGTAGATTTAAGGTTAGTGCCTGGACTAGTACTGTTGTTTAGAGGACAGAATACTTTTCTGATCCTTGGGTGAATACTCAGTGCTTAGAATCTGATCCAGATCCCATATGTTCTTGAGAGCTACATGCCAAACACAAAAGTATATTTTAATTTAGGATATAGCATAGTACTATCAAAAGTAATAAAATGTTTTGAAATAATCAGCAAACAAAACTACATTCTGACTTTAAAGTCATTTAAAATTCTGAGTTCTATTAAATACATGACGTTTTTCTGTGTGATTTGTTTTAATTGATTTTAGTGAACTTTTAGGAAGAGAGTTTTAGAAGTCACCAACCATAAATCTTTATTGGTTGGCAGATATGACAGTAAGTGGCAAAGGGACATTCCTTTTTGGGATACACCTCAATTCTGTATTTTGCTGAAAGAAAACATCACAATGACAACTCTACTTCAGCTTTCAATGATCGAAATTTTCATTCCAGTTGAAATTCATACCCAAGTCCCTCAGAAAAAGTTAAAATCGATTTGAAACTACTTTCCCATCATATAACATGTAAATTGGATTGAACTCAGTGAGATAGTTTTATCTAAATTCCATTTAGTTTTTCAGATTTTGTAAGTTCTACCCATTATTTGTTGAAACTATTTTTTACTTGTCTCATTTCAAAGTCTAGAAATCTCAGATATTGTTATGCTACCACTATACATTTTTTTTTTTTTACTTTTTGGTGGTTCTGGCAGTTGAACCCATTTTCTCAGGTAGACACCCTGTGGCTAGATTGCAACTCTGCTCATTTCATTACTACTGTGCACCGATATTTGTTCTTTCAAGTAAGTGTCCTTTTAGAAGAGAAAAATTTCCTGTTCATTTGGAATCAAAAATTTAAGGAAAGAAATATATTTTGACCAACTCTTCTAAAACAAAACTGAGGCTCTAGGATTGTAATACATGCAACAAGCACAATCAGTGCAGCAAAGACAGGACTTACATAAGTCTGCCATGCAAAGGCCCACTTGCTACAGGATCCTTTCAAATATGGTCAGTATCAGGACTTTCCAGAATAGACACCAGGTTTCCTGAGAAACTGAAGTATATCCTAATATGCATGAACCCTAATGCTATTCACCATCAAGATATTAACATCGTTTGAAAGGCTCTAGTTACGGCACTCAGTCTGGCTTCTGACTAGTCAAGGCTACAGGTGATTCATCTAGATTTATCTATATAGTTTTCTGTCCTGCCCTGTTCCTGCAGTCATTAAGTCCCAAAGAAATCACACAGAGGTCTACATTAACTATAAACTGATTGGTCCATTATCTCAGGCTTCTTAATAACTCTTATAACCTATATTAGCCTATTATTCTTGTCTATGTTAGCCACATGGCTTGGTACCTTTTTCTGTGAGACACTTACGTCTTGCTTGCTCTGTGGCTGGGACAGGACTGCAGACAAAGCTTTCCTCTTTTCAGAATTCTCCTGTTCTCATTGACCTACCTCTACTTCCTGTCTGGTTGTCCCACCTATACTTTTTGCCTGGCTACTGGCCAGTCAGCATTTATTTAAAATGTAATTGACATAATGCAGACCATTTTCCCACAGCATATAGTTTTAAGAAACTCCATACAGCCTAAATAAATCTCATCAGACAAGTACCATAGCTTATTGTTTTGCACATTGAACATTGTTTTTTCTAATGTATATGCATATTTCCCACCGCCTGAAACCCTGAACCATCCTCATTGTAACAGATTATCCAACATTTTTAGTTTATCTTTTATTTGCGACCATACCTGGAAAAAAACTAGAGATAGAAAATAGATAAAGTACTGTTTGTGACATTCCTAAAAGTTTGATTGTCCTGTGGTCAAGACAATCTTTATCTAGAAAATAAATATAAGTCAAACAATAAAACCACGCTAATGGGCTAATGGATTAAGTATCTAGTGCTTCATTATTGAGAAATGCATACATAAAATTACTAGTAACTAACCAACAATAAAAATTTTCCATTAGATTTAATAATTAGAAAAATTGCATTAGATTAGATTGCTAGCACTCTAGAATAGTTGAGAGTCTGTCAGTATTTCCTACATTTTCAAATGGAACTAGTTTTAATAATAGCAAAACCTTTGATATACAACTGTGGAGAAAAAAATCAATGATATATGCAACTTAATATATCAGGCAAATTCTTTAGACCTTCAGTCAGGTACTCCATACCTGCTACCATGCTGCTTCAAAACAGAAATAAGTCACATACATAAATGAAGTGAGATGTGCTTCTGTATATGTGCTACTTTTATTGGTTAATTAATAAAGCTGCTTTGGC
>JAQHUG010000164.1:1613854-1626806 GCA_028555095.1 Dicrostonyx torquatus
TAACCTACTTGAGCTAAGAGTACAACTACTTTAAATATTCTACAAGGATCTATTCCTGGGTCCCTGGATATATAGTAATAGTCTTCATGTTGTTTACAGGGAAGATATACCTAATTGAAAATACTTTTATATTTTCTATCACATTAATGTAGTATATGTTAATAAACCCTAGACTTTCTTTTCTTTCTTCTTTCTTTTTCTTTTGGTTTTCAGAGACAGATTGTCATGTCTCCAACTCTCTTTGTAGATTTGGATGACCTTGAATTACTGATCTTCCAGCCTCCACTTCCCAAAAGCAATTTGGGATTAAAAGCAAACACCCCAACATCCAGTAGTGCTCTAGTGCTGAAAAACAAAGAAAAGAAAAGAAAACAAACTAACAAACAAAAAACTACAAAATCCTGCTATTTCCAAATTTCCTAGGCAGCTTTTACAAGTCTCTTTGAGGTAGAAATTCCATATAAGTAAAAATTTTTCAGAACAATGTAACAACTTGATTTCCATATGAAAAGGAGAAAAAGGTGAGAGCTTCAAGGGTTACCAAAGGAGAGGCCAACTCCATGGCAACCTACACAGTAACACTGAGCTATCATCTCTCATGAAAATGTCTGCAATCAACAAACACATCAGAGGTGGAATACTAGATACTATCAAGAATGTTCCACAATTAACACATATGCTGCAAATGGGAAATGGAAGTGGTCAGCAGATTATACATACTCAAAGCCAGGAGCATAATATCTTAGACATGCAAAATAGAAAATAGTTTCTGGACATAAAATAGAAAATGAATCCAAGGCATACAACATGAAGACATTATTAGAACAATCAATCTTCAAATTTCAAATACGAGACAATATCCTGAGATGAGGTCTCTTTTTGAGGTCAGAAAAGTGACAGGTTGCTCTTTCTAGTTACTTTGTGAAAGGCTGACATTTCCTCAAGCACAATGTTTCTCTATGTGAACTTAGCATTCTGTTCACTATTACTTGTTTTGGCTTTTGTCTCCTATCCCTTTGTAGACTATCACAGACTCATGCACAAAAAAAGTAAAAGTTGTGATATTCCACTTTTTATACTCTATATTATTATGAGTATTTCATCATGAAGTTTAAAGTTATTAAATTCATGCACTAATCCCTAACATGTTAATACAGAATGCTCCAAAGCATTATTCCTTACAATTCTAAACTCATCTCAAAATGTTATGACACTGGTGATTTTGTTGTTCTTGAACAGCTTGTAATGCTTGCCCACAAGTACTTAAATATACATATATAAGTATTAAAGTATACATATATACTGCAAGATATACATATATATGTTTATGTTTACATATATTGCACATACCCATATTCCTTAGTTACTTTAAAAGAAAACTGTCAGTTTACATGGAGAACGACAGAAGGCACTACAGATGGAGGCACAACTCTTAAATGACAGTTTTGCTTCTATTAAGAAGAAAGCCATGGCAAGACTTGAAAATGGAAATGTGTCATCTAATTAGACAAATTGCGGCAGCAGAGCCATGTCAGGTGGAGTTCTTCTTCCTGAAGTCAACAGGACCAGTACATCCTTATGGCTTCTCTGTGTTGAATCTGAAGTGGAGTAAAAGAAAAGAAGTATTTCTATTCTGAACCATGTCTGCAACGTGTATAAAGACATCAAGATTTCAAAAGGGGAAGTGTCTAGATAAGGAACCAATGTAAAGGCAGCAGAGAAATTCTTGCCAAGTCCTGAGTTCAAAACGTTGAACTAAATATCAAAGCACTTCAGGTCAAGAAAATATTCATCCTGTGTGATAAGGATCATCACATGATGGTGTGGAACAATTCTGTATCTGTTAATTATGTTTTAAATAAGTGTTGATTGGCCAGTGTCAGGCAGGAAGTATAGACAGGAAGTAGAGGCCGGATAATTAGAACAGGAGTATTCTCTGTAGAAGGAAGCTCTCTCCCCAGTTTTGGCCAGACCACTAAAAAAGTAAGATGTGACCTACCCCACTGAAAAAGTTACTGAGCTATGTGGCTAACATAGATAAGAATAATGGGTTAATATAAGCTATAAGAGCTAATACGAAGCCTGAGCTAATGGGCCAATTAGTTAATAACTTATGGAGACCTCTGTGTGATTTTCTTTAGGACTTTCCAGCTGTGGGAACTGGGCAGGATATAAACCCCAACAAGCAAGCCCTCATGTTACAATATGGTCCAGTATATGCACTCTGCCATTCATGGACAGCCTTCAATCCACAACTTCACTCTTCTCTGTAGTGGACAATATAGGCATTAACATGAACTTCAAACTCTACTATGGAGCTGCAGTAATAAAAATAGCTTGGTATTGGCATAAAAACAGATAGGAGGACCAATGATATTGAATTGAAGACCTGGACATTAATCCACACACCTATGAACGTTTGATATTTGACAAAGAGTCTTAAATTATACAATGGAAAAAAAGGAAGCATATTCAACAAATGGTGCTGGCATAACTGGATATTAGCATGAAGAATGCAAATAGATCCATATCTTTCACCATGTATGAAACTCAAGTACATTTGGATCAAAGATTTCATCATAAAACCAATCACACTGAACCTCATATAAGAGAAAGTAGGAAATAGCCTTGAATGCATAGACTCAGGGGACTACTTCCTAAATATATCTCTTGTAGAAAATACACTGAGAGCAAAAATTAAGAAATGGGACTTGATAAAACTATGAAGCTTCTGTAAAGCAAAGGACACAATCAACAAGACAAAAGGGAAGTCTATAGAATGGGAAAAGACCTTCACAAACCCTATATCTGACAGAGTACTACTCTCTAAAATATACAAAAACTCAAGAAACTAGACATCAAAATAATAAATCATTCAATAAAAAATGGGGTATAGAACTAGGCTGAAAACTCTCAACAGAGCAATCTCAAATGGCCAAAAGATACTTAATGAAATATCAACTTCTTTAACCATCAAAGAAATGCAAATCAAAACAACTCCAAGATACCATCTTATACCTGTCAGAATGGCCAAGATCAAAAATACTGATGACAGGTTATGCTGGAAAGGATGAAGAGTAAAGAGAACACTCCTCCATTGCTGGTACGAATAGAAAACTGTACAACTGTTTTGGAAATCAGAATGAAGGGTTCTCAAAAAATAGGAATCAATCTACCTTAAGACCCAGGAATACCACTTTTGGGCATATACCCAAAGGATTCACACAATCATACCACAAGGACATTTGCTCAGCTATATTCATAGCAGCACTGTTCCTAGTAGCAGAACCTGGAAACCTTATTCATTCTTCCTAAACTGAAGAATGAATAAGGAAACAGTGGTACATTTAAACAATGGAGTATGACTCAGCAAAAGAAATAAGTAAAATAAAAAGACATCTTAAAATTTGTAGGAAAAAAATTTGCAGGAAAATGGATGGAAGTAGAAAAATCCATAATGTATGACGTAACCCAGAACCAGAATACAAATATAATTTGTATTCACTCATAAGCAGATAGTAGACAAAAAGCAAAGACAACCAGCCTACAGTCCATAACCCCAGAGAGCCTAGACAGCAAAGAAGACACCAAGAAAGATATACATGGATTCACCTAGAAAGGAGAAAATGACAAGATCTCAGATCTCCTTAGTAAATTAGGAGCATGGGGGTAAGGGGGAGGGTGGAAAGGGAGAAGTGAGTAAAGACAGGGAGTGGGAAAAGTATATAGCTCAATAAATACAATAAAAAGAATTTCAGTTGCTATAAGATTTCTTTCCTGATTGTAAATTGAGATACATTCTATATTATCATGATAATATAGAAAAGCAAATGATTGACAGATTTATTTATAAAAATGTTATAGCAATTGTAAAAGAATGGTAGTTTCTAATTGGTGTGGATGGAAGTTTAAGAACAATCTTTCCTGCAGAGCAAATATAAAAAGTTGGCATCAATGTGAAATGTTGTAAATTCCATAAATCTTATCAGAGCATCAATCTATACTTGAATTTTGGCATCAGGTGATATTTGATATTCATTTGTAGTTTAAAGACATGGAAATTTTAATTCTTGGTTTGTGTATAATATTAGTGATCAATGAAACTTTAGCAGAAATAAGACAGAGAAAGAAAAAAGGAGGAGAAGAAGAAGCAAAAATAAAGTTGGAAAATGACTGATTCAATGAAAGGTAATGAGTAGCATTAACGAAGGTACACAAACAACAGAGTAAGATGCAACACGCTTTGTCACTGTGGCTGGTGTCTTATTTCTAACTTCAATCATGCAAAAGGCAGGCATAACTGATAGAGTCATAACAATTGGATTACAATAACGACAATAATAAATATGTTTCTTTGGTGAAAAACCTATAGAAAATGATACTATCCTGTAAAAGATATTTATTTATGTTAAAATAATTTGACAAATGCAATAAAATTAGACTTTACTATGTGAGAAAACAGGTCAGGCAAAATTGGAGGGCGCTCATCCTTGAAGCAGAACAGGAGTCAAGGTGGTAAAGAAAGAATATTCTAGATGGAACTCTGAATATAAATTTAGGGTTAAGTAGATCATCAGTATTGACTAAAATTTAAGGAAATAGAGTTATAGAGAGCATAATAATTCAAGGATATATGAAAGATGATGAGGTAAAGAAGATAGCAGCATAATGATGCATAACTCTCAGATTATAGATTTGAACTTTAAGTGCAAATGTGAGGCTTCACAATGTTTAACTAAGATGATCAATTTATGATTTTAACAAGTAATCAGTCTTCTTCTTTTAGAATATATTAGAAAGTGGCAAACAGGATATTCTCACATTCTGAATGAATGAGAACTGAGACAGAGATGGTGGAATTTCAAAAAAAATTCATAGATTTCTGACACATTTAAATAGAATCAAAATATTATTTTTGAATATGTATGGAAACACTACAATATATGTTGTTTAAAAGCTACAAATTTGGGGTTAAATTTTATACTTCCTAGTATTCACAATAAACTTAATAAAACAATAACAACATTACTTCTAGGAATTTATATAAGGATAAACTTTATCTTAAATTATAAGGTACAAAATCTTGAGTGCTTTAATATAATAACTTAAAATTAAGTTCTTTACAATTTTACTAGGTATAATGACAATAAGTGCTTCTAAAGCTGTACTAAATTTTAACACTGAAATGGGAATGTGTCTAGTCTGGTTTGTTGTTGCTACAAAATAAATATTTTATCTTTCACTTCCATGTCAAAATCAAAAATTGCAAATGCCATGCAATCATAATTCTCTTGTAAACCACAAGGTTAGGTGTGTCACAGCGACAAACACTCTTTGGTACCAATTGATATCAAAAGATTGGTTTTCTGTTGCTGTAAGCAAACACCATTACCAAAGTCAACTTCAAAAGGAAAACATTTATTTCTTTTTTATATATCCATGTCATAGTCTACCATTGATGGAATTTCAGCCAGGATCCTGAAGGCAGGAATTAAAGTGATGTCTTGGAGGAATGCTGCTTACTGTCATGGTTCCTCATCCTGCTCATCCTGCTTTTGTATTCAAGCCTAGACTGAATGCCCAAGAATGACTCTACTTTCAGAGGCCTGGGCACTCCCACATTAACCTCTAATCAGCAAAATGCCCCATACAGTGGTTACAGGCCAATCTGATGGAGATATTTTCTCAATTGATGTTCACCCATCCAAGATGATTACAGCTTTTAATATTAGGGTCTGTGAGAGGAGACTAAAGACAAAGAACTATCTTGCCTGTCCTTGTTAATCTATATTCATTAATCCAGTACCACCCATTGTCATATCTCCTTCATATTTCAGAAGAATTGGGTCTTGTATTTGAATTATCTTTAGAAAAAACATAGTTTCTAGGGAGGCCTTGCGTAAATCTCTTTTAAGGAGACATTGTTTTCATGAATAAAACATCTGAGACTTTTTTTTCTTATTTTTAGAAATTACTTCTTCTATCAAAGCAATGTCATAAGTGTAAGATTCTATATGAACTATATTTCTAATCCATTCATCTATGAATGCTTATCTTGCATTTAAAAGCCTAACCAAGATTTTGCATTCTGATTGAGCATTTTCAAAAGTCAAAGATTCAATTAATAGTTGTCTAACTCCTAGATCTTGTACTGTTTCATTTACACCTGAAGTCAATCTTTACAAAAAAAAAAAAAAAAAAAAAGCAGTGAAAGCTTTTTTGGGGCCTTCTATAATTTTAGTAAAAGATTGAGACCTCTTTCCTGATTCTTCACACTTCTCCCAAGCATTCAGAACTTCTAGATAGTATAAAGATAAAGTATGATGATCAAATCTACACTGTTTTTGCAAATTAGCACACTGGCCTTCACCGAAAGCCTAATCTTGGGAAATTTCAATACTTCTAGTCCCTCATCACTGTTCTATAAGTCTGACTTCCTCTCCCTACTATTTTTTCCCCACTGTAATCAAGGAACCACTCCCATTATTGCTGTAGCTAAATCTTTCCAGTGCTGTGGAAGAATTCTGTTTTGAGTTGCCTGTAAATTTAGCATCTTCTTTACATGGGTAAATGCATACCTTATGAAAAGACTGCTTTCTAAAATCTCTTCCAATCTAACACTTTTATTTCTTCAGGATCCCAATTAGTTTCTGCATAGTTTTGGTGGTATCAATGATCTGATTTTTATTCTTATATAAAAATTGAATGAATTAATGCTGGTTTTCTAATAACACTGGGCTGCTCTTCTTTGGTTTCATAATGCAATGGTTTGGTAGGTTCTCTAAATTCTTCTGTCTGTGTGTGAATATTTTTTCTTATTTTAGTTAGTAGTTATTTGTAAGGATTGTATGCTATGTGTCAAAATTTTCTTGTTTTCATTAGTAAGTCTTTCTAAAGCTTCTATCTTATAAATAGTAAGTCCTTTTAAGGCCTGTATTATATCAAGAGGAAGTCTTCCTAAGGCTTGTACTCTTCAAGAGGAAGTCTTTTTTGTCAAATTTTGTCAAATTTTCATATTTGGAACAGTTATCAAACCATTTTTAAGGATGAAATATGAATCACAAAATTGATAGCAATAACATTTGGCATTATGTCAATCCTGCTAAGTGGTTTATCCCTTCATTAATTTTTTACATTTGCAAACCATCTAAACTAGTGCTAAATAGAGTCCTAATTCCCTGCATTGTAAAATTTCTGGTTCTTAATATGGGAAAGAATTTTCTTTTTTTTTTTTTTTTTTTTGGTTTTTCGAGACAGGGTTTCTCTGTGGCTTTGGAGCCTGCGCTGGAACTAGCTCTTGTATAATATAATTTAACTCTCTCTTTAAGGTTTTCACAGGTATCTCATAAAACTGCTAATTTTCAGTTTGTCCACAATGACAGCACCATTCACAGGGGCCTCTAGCCTTTCCTACAATTTCTAAGCATGAGTACATTCTCTGGAGTCTCAGGAGCAACTGACTGCTCACTGAGAGGCCCAGGCAGTGATGGCAGTGGCACTAGCTATAATGACTTCTCTGTCTGTGTGGTCATGTCACGGGTTGGATTCCAAATGTAATTTTTCTGTCAGCTTAGCACCTGCAAATGAATCTACTGATACCTTAATTACTGTCTTCAAATCCACAACCCCCAAGTCATTGCCTTGCTGGCCACTTAGGCTGTAGTCTGAAGGGCTTTCTGGTCCCATGACTCCAGCTCTGCTGTAGCCCTAATAAGTAGTTTCAAAATAATTTTATTTCATTGTGTTTATGAACAAAGACTTAGAAGCCAGATGTGAGGATTATATCTGCTAGATAGGAGAAGTCAAGAAACAGCCAACTGACCTTGTTTTTTGGTCAGAGACACAGCAAGAGAAGTGTCTCTTCCTCATACTGAAAACCTATAAAACATGCCAAACTGTATTTTCTCCATTTTTTCCTCTATCTCTTCTCTATTCAAATTCCTGGCTTCTCTATGGCTAATTCCTATCAGCTAGTCACTGACTCCACCCTTTTTTTCTTTTTTCTTTTTTAAATTTTTGTATTTTTCCATTCAAGAATTGACACTTCCTCACCTTCTCCCATTCCTCTCCCAATCCCCCACTAACTCTGCTCCCTCCCCCTCCATCTTTAAGAGAGGGCAGGGTACCCTGCCCTGTGGGAAGTCCAAGACCCTCCCTGCCTCCATCTTGGTCTAGGAAGGTGTACATCTAAGTAAACTAGGGTCCCAAAAAGCCAATACATGCAGAAGAGACAGGTCCCAGTACCATTATCGATGGCTTCTCAGTCTGTCCCCATTGTCAGCCACATTTAGAGAGTCCGGTTTGATCACATGCTCATTCAGTCCAGGTCCAGCTGGATTTGGTGAGCACCCATTAGATCAGGCACACTGTCTCAGTGGGTGGGCCAACCCCTCACGGTCCTGACTTCTTTGCTCATCTTCTCCCTCCTTCTGCTCTTCATCTGGACTTTGGGAGCTCAGTCTATTGCTCTAATGTAGGTGTTGGTCTCTGTCTCTATCTCCATCCTTTGGACGAAATTTCTATGATGATATTAAAGAAATTCATCAGTGTGAGTATGGGACAAGGCCAGTTCAGGCACCTTCTCCTCTGCTACCCAAGGACCTAGCTGGGGACATCCTCACTCTTTTATTCGAGGTTTCACTTTATCAATACTCTTGGAATTGTCAGAATGTGATCAAAATATCCCACAAAAATATACATCCAAGTTTGAGTGGAAAAGTAACAAAATATGTAGATATGATCTTACTGTTTGATCTACGCACAAAACTATACTCTAGATGGTTTGACTTTATGGATTCCTGAGTAGGAGTTTTATGAATATATTGCTCAACTAAAGAATCAAATGTTTTAATAAAATTGTCGGTATCTCTTTATTCTAAACATCAGCAATTTTTATTACTTACAAACTGACACACAAACAAATAAAAAACCAAAACCAAGAAACAAACCAACAAAAGCTCCTGCTGATAACAAATAATATTTGGGGGCACATTAACAGAATTTAGTTCACTTTTCTCTTTCAAGTTCAATGGCATCATTACATACCAGTAGCTTTGCAACCATAATAGCTTTTAAAACCTTCAGTGTTGAAATTAACATTGTAGCTACATTGAAAGTCCTGTCCCCAAAGCAATGTCACAATTTTACTAGTCTTCAATATATCTGGGAAAATATTTTCATAGAGCTTTCATCCTTTGACCTTATATGGAGCTCATTTAATCAAAAAATATGAAGCTGAATTGCTTAGAAGAGAAATTTATGAAATATTTATCTAGGTTAGTGGAAGTTAATGGTCTGAGGGAATATAATAGGACTAGTGTGCAGGATCTCTGGCTCAATTTGTATCAGAAGTCAAAAATTTAAACTTATTAACAAAAACCAGTTAATGTGCTTACATGTCTTTATTCTAAGTCATATAAATATACTTTGAAACAAGCTTTAGAAAGAAGAATTAATCAAACTTAAGTTTGGTGAAGAAGTAAAAATAAAAGGGAAGCTATTATATTTTCTCTGGTATGCTAATAATGACAGACCATGGCATTTAAGATATGTTTTAGGCTGTTATATATTTTTGACCTTGCTGATACATTAATTATTCAGCATCTCATAAAACCTTCCCTGGACTAATGTTCAGAAATTCCTAGAGGCCCAAAATTACATTTTTTCAAAAAGAATTATAGCTATGAATTCCAAATTTATCATACATTGATTTACACAAGTTTTCTTTTGGGTATTTTTTTATTGTTTGGTAAAATATCTTTCTTGAAATATCCAAGATCTTTATTACATGTGGTTAGATAGAAGAAAGTATGGTGAATACGATGTGTTTGGAAAAACTGCAGTACTAAAACCTATCAGATGTTTTTATTCTAGCATGCTGAATAGCAAAAAACAAAGCATCTGTATAACAAATGAATATGGAGAGTTTCATAAAGGAAGACAAAGGTCATTTAGGAAACATTAGTTGGACAATATTGACTCTCTAAAAATAAGAAAATAAATATAAAAATTTTGTCCTCCCTGTTATGCTTTTACTATGCATGACTTAAAAAATTTCTAAATCATAAAAACAGAATCCCATGTAGATGAGCTGATTGGCTAAAAAATTATGAAAATGAAAGATGCTTTGTCTTGGTCACTGTTCTCTTTTTTTGATAAAGCACCATGTCCAAGGTAAAATAAATAAAGTATTTAATGGGGGGTGTTTATACTTTCAGAGAGTTATTCTATGACAATTGTGAGAGGGCATGGAGTCAGGCAAACAGACATTATGTTGGAGCAATAACCAAAAGCTCACTTTTGAACCATAAATTGCCTTCACAAATGGACCTAGACTAGGTCTAGCTTGAGCTTTTGAAACCTCAATGCCTACCCTCAATGACACACATCATCCAAAAGTACCACATCAACTCCAACAAGGACACAAATCTTAATCCTTCCCAAACAGTTCCAACAGCTGAGGACCAAGCATAAAAACAGATGAGACTACAGGAACCACTCTCGTTCAAACCAACACACACACCTATGGTACATTATCTGAACATGAAGCAGCTATGGAAGTTTTACAAAGGGTCAGACATTTTAAGAAAAGTCCCAAATGCAGAGTTAATAAACGGTGGGAAGTAAACTTCCATGGAAAGGAGAGTTGCATGCAAAATTAATTACAGAAAATATAGCATTCTTGACTCCAGATGCTCCCCTAATTTTGATACAGAATAAAATTATAGGGAGCACTTTATAAGAGATAAAAACAAAACTGTGTTACTTATGCCTTACAATGACTCCTCTAGATGGTGTTATTATTTTAAGTAACTTACTTATAATGAAGAAATAGCATATTAAAATTCACTGATTTACTTAAGCTTATTGCTAATAAGCTTGAGTATGTGTGGGTGTGTGTGCTTGTGTGAATGTGCACATGCACTTGCGTGCGAGTGCAGATGTATATATGGAGGCCCAAGGTTGGTGTCAGTAGTTTTTTGAGGTTACTTGTTCTGTAGCATAATAATTAAGATTGCTTATCTCATATTTGCCAATATGGCTCTATAAAAGTTTCCATTGTAATTGTTTCATTGTAGACAAATTTTATAACAAATAACAATGTTGCCATTGAAAAAAGATTGTTTATGGAGAAATCAGAAAAAACATCCCAACATAAATTATATATGCATTAATAGTTAATGATGACATCTACTCGGGTGGTGGTAACTCACACCTTTAATCCCAGCACTTGGGAGGAAGAAGCAGGCAGGTTGGTGATCCACGCAGAGAGAGCGCTTTCCATGTGGGCCTATCATTTTATACCTCTTGGGTCCTGGTGGTCCAGCCCCATTAATTAATGAACAACTAATTAGGGGGCAGAATAATTAGCTAATGGCGGGGCGTGGCTATAAGCCGAAATGGCCAAGACCACACCCCTTTATCTCCCCCTTTTGTCTAAATAAGATCAATCTAGCTCTAAAATAACTATATACAATGGGAACAGACATTGGACATAAAATTACAGACAATAAAAATATCAATCCACTATCCCTGGTGTCAGAAGTGGGGGAATGAGTGATCTTTTAATTAAGTAGAGCTAGGAATTTTTTATTATCTAGAAAACTCATTTGTTGAAAGTCCTTCAAATAAATTGACATTTTCACATAATAGAATGTTAAAAAATTGATCCCTTGTGAATATTTTGAAAAACATTCAGTAGTACCTCATATAGAAAAGTTAAATCAACCTTTTATTGTATATAACAACAAAATGTTTTGTTACCTTTATACTTTCTTAGTTTTTTTTTTAATTTATGTTGTGCTCATGATACACACACATGAGCAAAGTTTAGAATAATTTCCATTGCACAATGAATCCTTCCATACTTCATTCATGTCATCACATACAATTTTATTTTATAAACAGAGCATGCTTATTGCAAATCAATATGACTAAACACAAAAAATGTTCTTGAGAAATTAGCAGTGTTTACACTTTTAGTATTCACTCTTTTGTCACTTATGGTTGTTGGCAGAATTGACTTGCTAGTGAATTAATTTTCCTATGGCATTTTGACAATATTGTGCACTAGAGAAGGGTAAATTATATGTTGACAGAGGTTTCTGTCCCACCTGCTCCCACAGCCATTCAATACCAAAAAAACACACAGAGATCTACATTAATTATAAATTAGGTGACATATAAGCTCTGACTTTCCTACTAATTAATTCTTACATCTTATATTAACCCATAATTCTTGTCTGTCTTAGCCATGTAGCTTGTTGCCTTTATCAGTGAGTCATTCTCATCTTGTTTCCTCTTGGTCTGGGTGATGACTGCAGACTGAGCCTTTCCTTTTCCCAGAATTTTCATTGTCCCACCTCTACTTCCTGCCAGTCATCCCACCTATACTTTCTGCCTGTCTACTGGCCAACAGTATTTTATTAAAACAATACAGGTGACAAATCTTTACAGGGTACAGGACCATTGTCCCACAGCACTCCCCCCCCCTTTTTTTTCCAAAACATAAACTCTGAATTTAATCACCTTTGTTTAGCTTTCTTCCTGACCATTTTTCACAATAACTTGTAATCAACACTCTAAACAAAGACAAACATCCATAATCCATTTTATGATTGAATGTGGGTGTAGTTTTCTAGGACACTTTCTACTTATTGGGGGCACCGATAATATTATGGGGACCTAAAGAAAATTTAGGATTATGATCAAATACTGCCTGGAATATTCTGTGAGACTTAATCATTTCAGCCAGTAGTCTTCAGGCTATTCTGAATGTAGAAATCAGAGGAAACTCAGAATACCAGAGGACCTCTGTGAGTTTCAATTAATTATTGCTCAAGCCAGCTATCTTTAATACATATATTTTAATAAGGGTAAAGAATACAATACCAGACCCTGGTTCCCTCGTGTGTATCAACCATGATCCGCAGAGAGAGCTTCCCACGTGAAC
>JAQHUG010000164.1:1672159-1699015 GCA_028555095.1 Dicrostonyx torquatus
TGCCAGCACCATTTGTTAAAGATGCTTTCATTCTTCCATCTTATACTTTTAGCTTCTTTGTCAAATATGAGGTGTTCATAGCTTTGTGGACTAATATCCGGATCTTCAATTCGGTATCAATCAAGAAAGTTGTCCATTTCTTTTAGATTTTCTAATTGTGTGGAGTACAAAGTTTTGAAGTATGATTTTCCATATTCCTTCAGTGTCTGTTGTTATGGCCCCCTTTTAATTTCTTATTTTGTTAATTTTGATATTATTGCTTTGTCTTTTGGTTAGTTTAGATAAGGGTTTATCTGTATTGTGTTCCTAAAACATGAGCTGGCTCTCTGGAACCTATTTCTTATGGTGGGATGCCTTTCCCCCTCTTGATGCAAGGGGGTGTAACTTTATCCTGCCACATCTTGATATGCTTTGTTGACTCCTTCAGGAGGCCTTACACCTTTGGATTGGAGATTGGAAATGAGTGAATGAAGGGCTTGAGCATTGGTGAGGGGAATGAATGGGAGGAGAAGAGGGAGGCAAAACTGTGGATGATATGCAAAATAAATGAATAGATTTTAAAAATGAAAAACAAATATTTTGCCAAACATTATCTTTGTCTTTACTGCAGAGGTTATTCTTATTTAGTTTTTGTGTCTTCATTTGCATTTTGAAATACTTTTATTTTAAATAAAATTCACAAATGGATTGAAAAGTGCTGATTTTCACTTATCCTTCAGATGTGGTGTTATCAATATATTGCCTTATAGTAGTATAGTTATCAAAACCTACAGTAGACTAAGAAAAGCATGACTAGAGGGAAAAATATCAATGATACGATGCCCAGTGATATTCTGCTATATTCAAAGATGGGTGTCTAACCCAATTTTCATCAGAGAGGTTTCATCCAGCAACTGATGGAAACAGATACAGACCCATTACTAAATGGTCTTTCAGGGTTCCTGGTTCATGAAAGAATATGCAAGACATTCTGCAGGACACAGAAGAAAGTGATTAAACTGTCTTTGATTTTCCTGCTTCATGTAAATGTCTGCTGGATAATATGGGCCTGTAGGCTGAAGATGGATGCCCCAATGGTAAAAAAAGAAGTTTGGGAGACTGTCTGGGCAGCAGGATGTTTCTGTCATTTCTTGAGTTTGGAAGTTGCTTATTTCTTGTTTACTTAGGTAATATTATATCCTTCTGAAGTCTTTGATAGAGTTGAAGAATAGTTATAGTTATAATTTTCCTTAGTTATGTTAAAAGATAAAATAGGCCTAAATATTGTAACTGTAATTCTTGCATGACAGCTGTTTTGTTATATGTAATTTTACTATGTTAAAATGAAAGCCTTTCTTTTTTGTTTAAACAAACAAACAAAAAAACGGGAAATGGTATAGGAGGGTCCTTCTGTATTTCTGTTGCTCTTATTGTTTGAATAAAGAGACTGCCTTGGCCTTTTGATAGGGCAGCCCTTAGGTGGGTGGAGTAGACAGAATGGTAGGCTGGGAGAGAGAAGGCACTGGGGCAGATGTCAGGCTTCTCCTGCCTGAGATGGACACTGGTTAGACTTATGTTGGTATTCCACATCCTCATGGTGATATACAGATTACTAGATAAGGGTTAAACTAATATGTGAGAGTTAGTCAATAAGAGGCTAGAGCTAATAGGCCAGGCAGTATATTAAATTAATATAATTTTCGTGTTGTTATTTCAAATGTAAGCTAGCCCGGCGGCCGAAAGCAAGGTGGGACCGAACAAGGGACCCAGCCTGTGCTCATTACTACAGCTTAACATTAGGCAGAGCTCAAAGAATCCTGTAGAAGAGAGGTGAGAAATGATTGTGGTGCCAGATGGGTCAAGGACACCATAAAAAATCCTCAAAGAATCAACTAAACTGGGATCACAGAGAATGAACTGATTAATTAGAGAGTTCTCATGTGACTGACATAGGCACTTAGCATATATGCTACAGCTGTATAAAATGGTCTTCTTACAGAATCCAAAGTGTGGGAACTGGCACTGTCTGAGTGTTTTCCTAGCTTTTAGGACTCTACTCCTTTACTGGGTTGCCTTGGCCAGAGCACTGATACATGGGGATGCAGTTACATTGTACTGCAACTTCATATGCCATGTTTTTTTCTATGCATAGGAGACCTGCCATTTTCTAAAAAGAAATGGAGGGTGGAAACAGAGGGGTATAGTGTGGGAAATGGACTGGGAGAAGAGGAAAGAGGGGAAACTGAAGCAAGGATATAAAATAAATAATAATATGAGCTACAGAACTCATATTGATGTCATTGGGGTATCTATGACTTTCTCCTTCTGTGCAGCAGCCTAGCATTTGATACAAATGAATCTTGCCTATAATTCTTTTCATTGATGCTAAAAGTGGTGCAGATTTATGATGTGAAATCCCCCTCTGAATGCTATTAATAT
This sequence comes from Dicrostonyx torquatus, assembly GCA_028555095.1. Classification (NCBI taxonomy): domain Eukaryota; kingdom Metazoa; phylum Chordata; class Mammalia; order Rodentia; family Cricetidae; genus Dicrostonyx; species Dicrostonyx torquatus. The sequence continues at coordinate 1,674,578 of JAQHUG010000164.1, forward strand.
ATTTTATTACCATTGGTTAATAAAGAAGCTGCATTGGCCTATAGTAGGACAGAAGATAGCCAGGCTTGAAGAAATTTATAGAGAGAGTAGGCAGAGTCATAGAGGTACCATGTAGCTGCCAAGGCAGAAAGATGCCTCAGAACCTCACTGGTGATGCACAGAATACTAGAAATGGGTTATTTAAAGATATAAGAGTTACTTAATAAGAAGTTTGAGCTAATTAGCCAAACACTGTTATAATTAATATAGTTTCTGTGTGACTATTTGGGTCTGGGCAGATCCATTCAATATTTACACAGTGGAGCACAAATAATAAAACCCAGAGACAGAAATAGGGGTTCAACCCTAAAACCAGAAAAAAAACGAAGCCAAGACACCAGAGAAGTCTTACGCCTACTAAGGTTGGGTGACCACAAATTTAGCAGACTGAGCCTCTTTCTTCTCCAATTTAATAGTCCCCCTAGTGTTGGGATTAAAGGTATATATGTGACTTCCTAGGACTAGGATCAAAGCTGAAAGACACCACTACCTGGATTCATTAGTGCATTGATCTTGTGTAGCTCATGGTAGCCTTGAACTCACAGAGATCCATCTGCCTCTCTCTCCCAAATTCTGGGATTAAAGGTGTGTGTCACCATTACCTGACCTCTAGTAGCTTTAGCTTTGCCTCTTATCTTCAGGCAAGATTTATTTATTAAAATGCAAATAATATACCATTATAAACAACATGCATTCATGACAGATGCAAATAGAATACATGAGCTGTCTTAGGCCAAAATCACAATATTGTTTACTTTAATAACTCCAACCTCAGGCTTCTTATATGCTTACTGACCTCCTTCAGTCTTGGTAGGAATGACAATGTCATCTATTGTACAAGCTTATTTACATGTATGATAGAGTCAGTTACAAATTTCTCCTCTTCATTTGTTAACAGTCTCAGAGTATATATTGAGAAAACATTCTTCCCACGCATGTGTCACCTCTAATAAAGACCACTGAAATTTTCTCTGACAAATAATAATTTCCTTCTTTGTCACATTTTTCTTTGCTTTAAATGTGACCTTTTCTTGTGAAAGAAAATTAATGAATAATAAAGGCATAAGATGCTTGCTATAGAGTTATTGGATTAAAATAACTCAATTAATTATGTTTTTAACAAAAACATGGACTTTTTTAGTAAAAGTATTTAAAATCCCACGTGGAAATATGGTTTTCTTTTAAGTTGGCACTGAACATGTGGGCCATTTTTTCTTCTAAGTAAATTGCCAAGTCATTCTGATTCTCTTCTCCATATGATTGGATTTGTTTTAAATCAGGTTATGAGATTCCTCTGAATTTGTCTGAGGTAAGAAATTTGAATCTAAACATAGAGCCATAGAGCTTTTTTTCAAAACAAGAACACATTCAAAATGTTCCTAACAGTGATGAATATCTTTAAACTACATTTATTATAAGTGGGTTGAATTATTGTATTCCATTTTAGAGAGATGTCATACTGAGGTGGTGTTTTAAAAATGAAGTCATTCTTTAGCTATCTTTACTGAACTCACATTTAAAAGCTGAAACTTTAAATATATTCATTCCAGGAATGAGCAAAATTTCTTCAGATAAAATAACTGGACCCTACTGGCTGGGACTATGCATTCATTTCAAAATTGGTCATTGGTGTGTAAGGCACTTTTCCACCTGGCAGGACATGAAAATAGGACAGTGGGAATAAAATAATTCAGTAAGGGCTTGACAAACAATATTAGGGACATTTTACTTCAGAAAAATGAGGAAACTAAAGTTTTGGAAAACTGATAAGCTTGATAAAGAAAAAGAACATAATTATGTATTTATATCAAAATTAAAATTTAAGACACAGTGTATAAAAGAGAAGTGCAGGACTATGATTTAAAGACTGGATGACTTCTACTGATACAGACAGTAGATGAGCTAAGATAATGCAGAAGGGAGGGAGAGGGTTTTTTAAAAAAGAGATACAATTATAATAGGCCATTTACTAATGAAGATTAGAAGACCACATAATGACAAATGATGGATACTTACATTTTATGGAATACCCATGAGTAATAGTGAGGAAGTCTGAAAAGTATTTTACTGTATTTGTTTTAGACACTCAAAATTTGATGTTTGTAATTTTCCAAGTGAAAATATTTACTTTTATTTTTCTAAGAATGTCTTCAGATCAAGGTATATAATGGACAACAGAAAATATATGTAAAATTTTGCTTTCATATATATTAACTGTAAGTATCAAGTGAATAAAATCATTTCTAATGATTGAGGAGAAGTCTTGTAAATTGTTACTACTTTTAAAAAACTGACATAAGAGATTGGTGAGATATAGATAGATATTAAAAGGAGGAACTTTGAGTGGTGTCTAGGAAGACCTAAATATATTAATATTTGTTAAGTGAAAGTCATTTAGTAGACTCTGAATATTCATTTGCAAATGAAAACCTCAATTCTAAGCTTTATATTAGCATTTTAAAAATATTAGTAGGTTGAGAGTTATATACTAGAAATAGCAGAGACCAGAGTACAACAAGACAAATATTAAAAATTATAGAAACATTCCTTTCTATATTTGGCATTGATAAGAAAATAATTAGAAGCTACATGCTCCCCCAACATAATTTTTTTTTTTAATTTTTATTTTTTGAGACAGGGTTTCTCTGTAGCTTTGGAGCCTGTCCTGGAACTAGCTCTTGTAGTCCAGGCTGGCCTCGAACTCACAGAGATCCGCCTGCCTCTGCCTCCTGAATGCTGGGATTAAAGGCAGGCCCCACCACCGCCTGGCAACCATAAAATTAAAAGTGGTCAAGTCAAAAATTTAATGCTGATAAGATAAAATCAGTGCAGTTAGAGGATATTCTGTGCAAAAGTATTATTGGGAAGTAGATGCAATAAGAAAATTTTCCTAGAGTTGCTTATGCATTAGATGCTAAATTCTAAAGTCAGAATAATGCATAGAGTTTAACAAAAATATTTTTACATTGAAACCATAAAACAATGTGGACACTGTGTTTGTGGAATATATGTTAGAGAATGCTATATCTCAATAACGTGAAAAACATACCAATAAATAAAATAGTCACCATTAGTAATTTAGAGCTCTAATTCTTGTTTCCTAACATTTTCTTCCAGACAACTTGTTAGAATTTTAGTCTTGAAAAATTCACAAAGGTGATATTTTGCAAGGCTTTTGTCTTCAGCCTACAGTAGTGCTTGGAAGTGATAGAACTTCTCAAAGGTAAGACTTACAAGAAAGAAATTAGGCCACTGTTGATATTTCAGAAGATGTCAGAACCCTGGTCCATTCATATTCTTTGTTCTCTGTCTACCAGGAAGTAAACAGCTTCTACCATCACATGGTTCTACAAGATTTACAGGCAAATATATGAGACTAATAATAGGTAAGAAAATACTTTCCTCTTCTCTGAAAAAATACTCATGTGAAAGTCTATGAGTATAATGCTTAATGCTAAAAGGAGTAAAGCATTACAGAAAAATCAAAGTAATTTGTTTAAAGGGGGAAAATGGTTGGAAAGCAAGTTGTGTTTGATAGACTGGCGGACCCTCAACAGAGATAACAAAATAATTTGGAAGTTCTAAAGTAAAATATCAAGCCATCACAAACAAGAAATATAAACACATACATTTTTAATAAATAAAATCTTTCTAATTATGGAATTTTGTGAACTTTACTTATATATAATATAGAGATTTGCGTATTAAAAATCATTTAAGCAAGGAGATGCTGGAGCACGCCTTTAATCCCAGCACTCAGGAGGCAGAGGCAGCAGATCTTTGTGAGTTTGAGGCCAGCCTGGTCTAGAAGAGCTAGTTCCAGGATAGGCTCCAAAATTTGAAAAAAAAATGCCATCTAAGACATGGAAGTCTGTACAGACAAGGGAGAAAAAACTACAGTTACATCCATCATGTTGGACTCCTATAGTATTGGAGACATGAAATAGTTGGTTTCTAATCAATCTGTGGCCAATGGCCAAACTCAAGTCTATGAAGGATTCCCATGCAGCTGTAGTCTTCAAACAGTTGTCAGCAGAATGCTAAACATGATTCTTTGCTGCCTGGAATGTCTTCAAATACAAATTGCTCCAGACCACAGAATTATGCTTTTTTTTACTCAATTCTTTGAGGGAGTTTGCAACCCACTTTTCATGAACTGATGAATATTTGCGAGAACTAAATATGAAGCTCATACAAAAGCCTCCCTATAAGACATGTGTCATGATATTCTGCTTGCCAATACTTGATGCCTATTTGTATTATTCATAGATTTCTATTTGACAAGATTTAGCTGTTTTCATAAGCTGATTGTAGCATCCCTGAAATAGAATACAATTAAAAAAAATCTACTTTTATGATGCCAAGTGTTCATCACAGATAATATAAACAAAAACAGACTCAGCATGTTGGATTTATACGTGGATATGCACAAAAATATAAATGTGTGTATCTGTATGATTAATAATCATAAAGAGGCTATAAATTTGAGAGTTGGGGGAGGTCATGGAAGGAATTGGATAGAGGGTATCTGGGAAGAGCTGGAAGAAAGAACGGGAGAAGGAAAGTGATATAATCATATTTTAATTAAAAACGTATTTGAACACACTCATTCCTATATGAGATATCATTATCAAACCCCCTCCTCAAAGCTCAGGAAGTGGATGCAGAAAGATTTTAAGAGTCAAAAAGGAAGGATTACTTCCAGATACAGCAGGACCAATGCACATGTTAACTCACAGAGAATGTCTGATATCTTGCCTAGTGCCAGTACAGGTTCAAGAAAGATGGGTCCCAAGGCTAGCAGGGAGATGTGGATGTGGGTCCTTAATTAATAAAGAAGTTATCTGCAATTGACAATAACTTGAAAGAAAATAACATGTTTTCTCTGATGTGTTGTCATTAAAAATATTAGCAACATTTAAGGGTAAGCTCATGTTCAGTAGTAAAAGACCAGAGCAAAACGAACTCCATGATACTTTTTAGTCCTTTTTTTGTTATTTCTTCCATTGGGTATTTTTCTTACTGTACTTTTGCTTGTATATTATCGTTTCAGATATTGTAATTTATGGAATTCTTGTTTTATTTTAAAAACTAAATATATTCCATTGTATTTTTCCATAATATATTATGTATATCACTTGTAAACATATTGATATTATAATTAATACAGATGTGCGAGTAAAATAGTGTAAATTAATAGATTTTAAACAAACATTAGGATATGATAGGAAAATGCAATTGTGTATTTTATTGAAATTTGCATATTAATTTTCCAATGGTTAATAATGACACAGTACCTTCATATAAATAGATTAAAATAGATCCACAATTGTAAAAGTTAATTTGAATATGAGAGGGAAGTGAGACTGCTCTGGTGCTGTTATAACTCAGCAAAAATTGTATTATGGTGTTACAGTTAATGGAGTCAGATATGAGTGGATTTTTTTTTCTTCCATGTATATAAAAATGGAGACAAGTGGAGAACTAACAATAAAATAACAGAAGTAGATATACCTATTAGCTTCCTTATAGAATGTTTGCAATGATAGTAATGCTATTACATCTTTTATTTGTTCATTTTTACAATAAAACATGCACCATAAAATACTTTTCATAAGCAGAGATTTCTTCTAGCTCAAAGTTTTGGCAGATTAAGCTTGTAGCAACAGTCCTTACTCAATTGGGTTAAAGCTCTTATGGCATCTGCCATTGAAATAGGAAAAATATGGTAGAAGCAAAGAGTACTAGACAGTATCCAGATTAGAGTACACACTTTTATAAAAATATTTTAATGAGTACTGAGTCAGCTTCCTACAAGCACTACTTTAATGTTTTTGACAGTGTGACTTCTAGTGACCTAAGACTAAGGTCCTTCGGTTATGCCCTGTCTCTGAAGAGTCTCATGAACCTTCAGCATAGCCACACTGGACAAAACTACACAAACATGAGAGTTTAGGGAAAAATCATACCCAACTAAAGTAGGAAAGGGGAGGAAGGGAAGGAGATAGAAGAAGGAAGTTGTTGTAAGAGGGGGTGCAGGTTGTGTTCCCACCAAGGAGCAGGGCTATTTGTTCCCAGTGCCTGAGAAAAACACGGGCCCTTTTGTTCCTTCCTGGCCGGGAGAGCCGCCAGCTAGCTTATGCCCAAAATAACCACACGACAATTATAATAATTTAAATACTGCCTTGCCCATTATTTCTAGGCTTTGCTTGGCTAATTCTTACATCTTAAACTAACCCATTATAAAAGACTGTATGTCACTACCGGGGGGTGACTTATCAGAGGATTCTAACCTGCATCCACAGTGGGCTGGAGGATCATGGCATCTGCTACACTTCCTTTCTTCCCCAGCCTTCTGTTCTGTCTACTCTGCCCACCTAAGGGCTGTGTCCTATCTTACAGGCCAAGGCAGCTTCTTTATTAACCAATGAAAGCAACAGAAATAAAGGACCCTTCTACATCAGGAAGGAGAGGGAGTGATAAAGAGACAAAAGAAGGGGGGTTTATTTTATTGTATTTGTTTTCTGCATCATTACTAATACTTTTTTTGCTAGTCTTTTAAACTTCTGCTTTCTCACTTCCTCCATCAGAATGGCCATGGCATTTCAGTGCAAACAAACCTTTTATTTCTCCCAAACTTAATCAAAATACCAAAACATTTTTAAACATTCCAATTATACTTGATTAAAATGAACTGAAGAATAAACATCATTTGACAAGAGTGCTCCAAATATCTTAACATGTTATCAGAAACTCGTATCACCAGCCACATCAGCCTCTTCACCCATCCAGTTTTTTTTTTCCTGGCTGGACCTTTCATCATGACATACATATAGTTCATCAAATGTAGCACCAGGGGTGAAGAAAAAATGAAATAAGCCAGAGCTTAGAAGATAACAGACAGTATAGCAGAGAAGAGATAAGAATAAAAATCATCTTCTCTATGAAGCCATAAAGCATGAAAAGAATAGAATGAAATGTTCAATATTTTAAGAAAGCCTCAAATTCTGTACTTTGTGAAATTATCCTCCAAAAAATGTGTAAGAAATACATTCTAGGGGAAACAAAAATTGAAAGATTTTGTGCCAGTAAAGAAACCTTGCAGGAATCTTCAATAGAAGATAATCGTTGGACAAAAGTAAAATTGCACAAGTAAGAAAGTTTAAAGAAATGGAGAGAAGCAAAGTAAGTGAAAATGAAGAAAATGTGAGTGTGAGTATATGTGTGCATGCATGCGTGCATGGAAGAGAGAGAGAGAGAGAGAGAGAGAGAGAGAGAGAGAGAGAGAGAGAGAGAGAGCTAGTCAATGTTTAGACAATGTTTGTCTCTGAGCTTGGATGAGCCTGTAACTCATCAATTCTACTATCATGGTATGGTGGTTTGAAGGGAAATAGCCTTCATAGTCCTATAGGGTGTGACAGTATTATGAGATGTGGTCTTGGATGAAGTGTGGCTTTGTTGGAGGAAGTGTGTCACTGGGGGCTTTGAGGTATATGAGAATATACTAACTCAGTCCCAGTGTTTCACTCTCTTTATGCTGACTGCATATCCAGTTGTAAAACTCCCAGCTTATCTCCAGCACCATGACTACCTGCATGCTTCCATAATTACTGACATGATAATGGACTGATCCTCTGACTATAAGCTAGTCCCAAATAGATGTTTCTTTTTTATTAAGGGTTGCCATGATCACAGGGTCCCTACACAGCAATAGAAGCCCTAAGTTACCTCACTAACAAGCAAGCCTGTTCACATGTTCTCTCTATGCCGTCTGGTTTTCAAACAACACTTTACCTACTAAGCTGAAACTCTTCATATTCACTGAGGTGCACAGATTACCATCAGTTTCTAGAGAGTCACAATTAGCCTTGGCAATAGCCTGGTGGATTATTTGGGGGCTCTCATGGAACCTTTTTGGCCAAGCACTCAAAACACTATCTTATAAGAACTATTTTTATGTCTCAAATAGTTTTTAACATAATATATAAATGCTGTATTTTCCAAAAACCTGATTTGAGAGAGGTTGGGGATTCAAAGTGAAGCCTTGAATTGTTTTACATTAAAAATTTTGCGCCAGTCCTGGATACCAGAAGCCCTATGTCCAAGATGCAAAACAAAAGCAGGGCAAGCAGGATGGACCAGTGGATAAGATGAGCACATGCAACATATGTCTGAAAGCTTGAGTACGATCAGTAGTACCCAGTGAAGAGTCAACTTTTTAATGTCTTCCTCTCGTTTCCATAGATGTGCCATGTCGTGTGTGCATGTATACTCAGACACATCACCATCACACATGTCGCACACCCATACAGATACACAAATAATACCAAAAATAAAAAATGTAAACAACGACAAAACAAAACAAAATCATAATAAAAGAAGTAGTAAGGGATTATAAATAATTTAATATAGTAATTACATATTATTGTGTACATGATACAGAATAGCAATGTAAACATACCCATCATATGAATTTTTTTTTTCCGAGACAGGATTTCTCTGTGTCTTTTGGAGCCTGTCCTGGATCTAGCTCTTGTTGATCAGGCTGGCCTGGAACTCACAGAGATCTGCCTGCCTCTGCCTCCCGAGTGTTGGGATTAAAAGCATGTGCCACCACAATTATATGAAATCCATATATTATTAATATAAATTTACATTGTGTTATATAATTTTAGTTTATACAATTATATGAATTTAAATTTTATAAATTATGAACTTTATTCAATAAAAAATTATATTTGTATCTAGAAAAAATAACTAAACTATAATGTAATTTCATAATATGCCTCATAGTGTATAGGCAGCTTACATATAATGCAAATGGATGCATTTATTTCTTCTGTTTTGTTATAGGAAAATATTACAGTAAATGCCTTTGTTTAGAAATCATGAGTGAAAAGAAAAAATACAAGTAATACAAATATTGATATGCTTATAATAATGTTGGTCTTTAGGGAAAGGTAGAATTTTAAAGTTGACTATTGGGGAAATGATATTACTTGAATAGTATGAGTTAAATAATTCAGTAAGATATTGCAAGGTTGGTATTTGAAAAAATACTGCAAAGAAAAATAAACTATAATTCACATTATAGACATTTAAATTTGTACTTAATATTTTTTATTTCCTGTCAGGATTAATCACACTGTATCTTGAGTCATTAAATCTGGAAAACACAATGATTTGTGAGCTACCTTCATCATGATGCATTTTTTTTTTAAAAAAAAATACTCAGATAGTTTCCATACTGAATTCTTCTAAATGTGTACAAAATAAAATGTATCTATGTGAAAATATTATATTTTCATAAAGAAAATTGAAGAACCAGTAAAATAACAAAGTTATTTATTTGCGGTAAACAATACACTGAGGAAAAAAGAAAAGCATACAAAAGAACTACATAGAAAACAATCAAAAACCCAGAGGAGTGAGCCAGGAAACACAGAAACAGTCCCAATTGTTATTTCATTGGAATATAACTCCCAGAGTCTCAAAATTCATCAGTTCAAATCTCACACATGATATGGCAATGATCTTAGTAATTTGAAGATGATCAGCTTTGTATATGAATGAAACATTACCTATCTAATATGTAAAAAATTTATTTGGTAGTCAGACTTTATTTGTACCGCCAACTCCCAAATAATGAAATGGAGATGTCTTATTAATTATGAAAGGTTGAGCTTAGCTTTGGCTTGTTATCAACCAGCTCTTAGAACTTAAACTAACCTACCTGTCACATTGCTTGTTACCTCCCCTCTACATTGTACTTCTGATTTGTTTTGAGTCTCTTTGGAGAATTCCTGCTTCTCTTCTGCCCAGAGTTCTCGTTCTTCATGGAAGTCTTGCCTAGCCTCTCCAACCTTGTTACTGGCCATTTAGCTCTTTATTAAACAAATCAGAAGGTGCCTTGGCAGAAACACATCTCCATAGCATACAAAAAGATTATCCTGGCTTGTATATAATATATATTGGTTTTTTCGAGACAGGGTTTCTCTGTAGCTTTGGAGTCTGTCCTGGAACTCGCTCTTGTACACCAGGTTGGCCTTGAACTCACAGAGATCTGACTGCCTCTGCCTCCTGAGTGCTGGGATTAAAGGCATACACCACCACTGCTTGGCTGGCTTGTATATAATATTACATGTGAGCAAAAAACTAGCAATTAATTTCACAAAATACTAGACTTTAAAACTTATTTATCAGATATACTTTGATATAATGGGAAGAAATAATGTCAAAAAATTTTATATAGCAATTTTCATAATGATGTGTTGAGAGCATTTGTTTGGATTATGTCAAATTAACTCAAACTCAGTCATAAAGTTCAAAAATTATCTGATAGGATAGCTGTTACAATGGATTGTATTTTCATATTTTAAACCAGTTTGCTGTTTTTTATTCTTGACTGTTAACATTCACAGCTATATGGACTTGTTAATGAAGAGATGAATGAGTGTGTTTGGAGAAGGCAGTGTTTTATACCTGATGCAATAGAGTATTAGCCCATCAAATTCATTGAGGCTCAAAGGAAAAAGAGGATAAATGCAGTTTTACCTAAACAAAAATAAGAAAGCTTTTAAATGCATTTAAGAAGTTACCGTAGCCGGGCAGTGGTGGCGCACGCTTTTAATCCCAGCACTTGGGAGGCAGAGGCAGGTGGATCTTTGTGAGTTCGAGACCAGCCTCGTCCACAAGAGCTAGTTCAGGCGCAGGCTCCAAAGTCACAGAAAAATCTGTCTCGAAAAACCAAAAAAAAAAAAAAAAAAAAAGAGAAGGGCCTAGATTTTTAATAGTAGATTATCCTTTTCATTTTTAATTAATATTCCCTGAAAATTATGTGTAAAATTTACTTAGTTTTTATATTTATGATGTATCAATTGGTTCATGATAGAAGATTGATGTCTAAAATAATCATATCTAAATTTAGCTAACATTTGACATGTTTTTAAAGTGAAGAAGCCAATATTAGTGATATTAAGTTTGAATGAGTTCTTTTAAATAAATATCTTTAACCATTTCTTTCTTCATATTCCTAGGTACTTGTCTTTATTGCGGTGCATTGTGTTTATTGGTTATTGCAATGGTCTATATATACTTCATATGCTGCTTACAAGTATCTGTGATTTGGGATGACTTCCCTCAGATTTAGCTTTATTTTTTATAGAATACAGAACAGCATCTTTATAAGAAGTCAAATTAGACCTCAAGAGTTATCAACTTAACCCCCAAAAAACAGAGTGAAAAAACATATAAAATAGATCTTGTATTGTGAAGGATGTCAGTCATTGATAAATTGCTAACATTCACTATAAACAATTCCTTAAACCACCCTTTACTTTATTCACATAAAACTAAAATTAGAAATTTAAATTATAAAAACTCTTGATGTGTTAAAGTAAAAATTGTTTCCTACCCTTTTTCTACACTATTCATTGTTAGTGAAATATAATGTCTATTTTTTAAAATTTTATTAATTACCACTTGAATTCAAACATTATGTTGAAAATTAATTTAGTAAAAATAGGGTTCATTCTTTAAAGAACAGATTTGTAATGCTCTAAGACATAATTATCCTACTACTTTGAGTGCATCTCAAAGGCCCTTGATTTCTGTCAAGTATCATTAATTAGCATTTTACTGTCATTAAACTATTGTAAAATACTTTACATATTTTAAGGAATGTAAATCATATAAAATGTGTCCTTTAGAGAGTATTTATAAAATTTAAATATATGCAAATATTTACACATGCTTTGGCAGCATATTGTAACATTTTGTTTTCATTAATTAAGAAATAATAGTTTCTAGTAATTATTCCCACTGTAACATTACGGTATAAATATTACCAAATACTTACAAAACAGAACAATTTACCTTGAGCTCTTCTAGGAAAACAAACCTAGCAAACAAGAAGACAGTAAATTGTTTCAAATTGTTTCACAAAAAATTTTCTCTCAGATTAGCTGACATATTTATTTGAGCTTCAAATAAGTTATTTTTACAAACTTTAGTCCTTGGATCAGTTACACAAAATATAAGTAAATAGCTAATGGGGTTACTCAACATACATTTTAAAATTTCAAAGTACTATGAGCACTTCCTTTGGTTAATCTCTAACCAAGGAATATCTATTCATAAATTGATTCATTTTAGTTATTTCCAAGTACTTGTATAATAAGATGGTAAAAACAGATTAATACTACTTGTGAAGGTGAAAGCAGAAAATATGAATAGAATCTTTAAAAAGCTGCTACTTAGAATGATATATGAAAAAGTATTCAAGCTGCATTTTAGCTTAGTTTATGTGGACTCCAAAAAAAATCAACAAGTAATACACACTGACAATGACTTGCACAACAATAAAATTTTAAATACTCTCGTTTCGTATTGACTAGATAAGAAATAAGGTCCTTAATAGTGTCTATTCCTCTTTTACATGGATTGGGAAGTTTCTCATAGCATTTCACATTAAAAGATAAGAAGGTAGTTCCCTACTTTCATTAAATATATATATTTAATGAACAATGAGTAATATTTTGATCCTTACTAAATAAATGAGTAATTATATATACAAATTATTTTTTAGAAGTTACAGTTCTTAGAAAGCTTCAAGCTTTCTTGAAAACCTTATTTTGCAACAATCTCTCTCTTGTGTGTACATAAAGCATTAGATTTATACTATATCCTAAATATGAAAGTCTTCTTTGGATTGTTTAAAGAATGAGGTTTTTTTTAAGCAAAATATCATTATTCTTACACAAGTCCACAAAGTAGGACTCTCTTGTGTGGCCAACATATGTTTGGAGAGCCCTGAGCTCAGGTGGGGTTGGGTTTTTGTAATAGCAAAGTAGGGGTGAAGGATTTCTAAGGTTCAGGATCTCTGATTAACATTGTGTAGGAGTGCCCTGGTGAAATGTGATGGGTGTGTGCTGTCTACAATGGTTGGAATGTTAGGAATTTCCTTTGGATGCTATATTTCTGAGTGGTGCCTAGGTAGTCTCAGTTTTTAGTCTTAGGGTAAAGTACTGAACTTATAGTTTCCCTCTTCATGATTACCAACGATAGCACCTACTTAGTTCCTTCTTCCCCAGAGGTTAAAGAGAGAGTATTGGGACCTAAAATTTTTCTCTAGGGCAGTGGTGAGCATACCAAGCTCTGTAGCTCTGATTTTTGAGTGCAACCAAATTGTAATTGTAATCCTGAATGTCCTCTTTGATTCTGTGATTCTGCAAAAAGAACTAAAATGTATTCTTATTGCAAATCATTTTAGTAATAAATTCATTAATTGACAACTCTGGGCCTATTTTTCTGGTATGTTAATGGGCACTATAGGTAGCCATTTTTGTCTCCCATTACAGGGAGTGTCCTCCCTTATCTTAGAATTTCAACCTATTTTGGTCAGGGAGCATGTGACAACATTTTCTTTTCTATAACTCCTTAGAGCTGACACTGGGGCATTGCTATCAGGGCCAAAAAAGGCTGAAAGCCTAGTCAAAGAATGAGAATTATTTTATATCTTTCCTAAGTATTTTTTAATAGTTTTATTTAACTTTTGCAGTTGAATACATCAACAGTAAATTTAGATTATATCCACCAACACCTCACAGCCTCTGTAATTTCTTGAGAGTACTGCTCATTCATCTCCTGACTTCAAGTTTTTTTTTTCCTCTTCTTCTTTCTCTTCCTCTTCCTTTTCTTCTCCTTTTTCCTCTTCCCCTTACCATTTTCCTTCTCCTCCTTCTTCCTCTTTTCAGTCATAGCCAGAATCTTTTTAACCAAGCGTATCACATTGGTGCCATCTATATATTCATCAATGCAGGGTTCCAGTAACTGGAGGTTGCTTACCTTCGTTGAGCCACATTCAAGAAAGAGCCTGACTCTTTCTTACCTTCAGCTATGAACTGCAATAGTTCTTCAGCTAGAAATCTTACCTTAGGAGCCTGATCCCTCTCCATACAGGAAGTTTACCTTAATATTGCTAATGTCCTGTACTGACCACAGCTGTGTGAGTTCATAAATGCAATAACTTCACCATGCCCAGAAGTTATTTCACAATATTCAAAGACCTCTATTTTACTACTGTAACCATATTTATTTTAGAGATTTATTTTAGCATTTATATAACCATTCACTGGGGGAAGACTTAGACTATAGAAAACTAAATATTTATCAAAAGTATCATTTACCTAGGAGTCATCCCACTATTTTGCTACATAGACGGGTTAGTTCTTTGGACTGCTCTTAGGTAGCTCGTGTGGTTTTGGGGTGCCTGAACACTCCAGAGAGTTCAGGGCTCTCTTTCTAAATTGGTTCTTTGAAAATTGCATGTAATTTGAGCATAGTCACCACTTCAATGTCTTTTTCCATCTCCCTCTCAATTTACCCATTCTTTCACAAAAAAATAATTGAAATTCTTCATCTCTTTCTCCTCCTCCACCACCACCCCCTCCTCCTCCTCCTCCTCCTCTTCCTTCTCTTCTCTTCCTCCTCCACTACCATCTATTCCTACCCCTCCTCCTCCTTCTTCTCTTCTTCCCCTCCTCTTCTGCTTTTTCCTCCTCCTCTTATTCTTTCTTATATTTCCTTCTGTCTTCTTTCTAGAAGATTAAGTGTAATATGTTTTGCCTAGATGGCTTTGGGATAGGTATCTTTACTGCTGTGTAGAAAACCTACTGAGTGGGGAGCGTTACATCATAAACAACAAAAATTAGCACTTCTTCATAATTCACTCGACTCATTTATAATCTTAACTTTCTTAGACGGTTTTTTATTATTATTTTTGAATTGTTGGAGCCCGCAGAAGTGAATCCATTCCACATTGACTAAAGATCAAATAGTTCAGGCCTAGTCTTGTCCCCTCAAGCTTAGTGATAGATGATTTGACTTAAAATTTGGCTACTAACAGGATATCTTGACTTAGGGTGTGATTTTCTTTCATGTTTTTGGAATTAATATAGTAATCATTTTGTTTATTCCTTGTGTCAGGATAAAAATAGTCTTCTGCTTTCTACCCCTCTTGTGTATTGGGGTATTCAAAGATAATAAGAAATAAACACAGGCAGATTCAATATTCACTGGGTTGCCCACTTTGACTTTTTCCTATGTCTTTGTATTTCTTTTGTATCTCTGTTTATTCTGCCAAACATTACTAATCCATAGACTCCTACCCTGGAACATACAAACCCATAGAGACTGGACCCTGCTAATGTATGGGTCAAACATAGTGAACTTGATGTATGGAGGCTATTCATATCTCAGCCTCAGCAGTTTATATGTTTGTGAGTCATTACTACTTATGGTAATAGCACAATTTATTATCTTTTTCCAATGATTATAAGTTAACAATTTTCTCAATATTTAAATGTTGTTTATCTTTCTATTTAAAAGAAAGCGTTTATATACAGTTAACAACATACAAAAGCTAATATGACAAGTGCAACCTTTGGCTTTGCTATATTTTATTTTATATTCTAAATAGAAGTACACAATGTCATATAGAGTTAATATTTTGGGGGGTTTCCATTTTAATAACATTTTTAAAATGCAATATCTGATTTAATTTTCTTTCTTAGATCAATTGACATCTTCATAAAATATAATTTTCAATGACTAAATTATTAAATCAAATAATGTACTGTTTATTAGAAACAAACTATATATCAAGTATAGAAAATATTGCCTGGATATGTATGAATATAAATGAAAAGAAATGCCAAAAATCATAACAAACTTTAGATTCATGGATTCAAATGGAGAAACATACTGAATATTTAAAAATTATCAAATTGACAAATATATTACAATATGAAAGCATTTTAAAGTTTATTAAATATACATTCAAATATATATATATATTTCTTAAAGTGAAAGTATTAATAAGATAAAAATAGAAATGATTGAGGCTAATTTTTGTAATCATTGTGCAAAGCTGTTCTCATATCTAAGCCCAATTTTATCAAATCTGATTAGTGTTTAATCATTTAACAATATTCATCACTATTTCTAATATTCAAATTCATTTGCAACTCACTCAATCAATATAACTGTACCTTTATATAGGAAAAGGACTCAGCATTGCTTTTTTCACTGTTAAATTCAGTTTTCCAATGATGTTTTATTTTCCATACTGTGTAGAAACAAGCAGCTATATATACAGATTAGTATTTTTATTTAGCTTATGGAAGTGTACCAAATGTATTTTAACATATAGAGAAATTCTTTTGAAAATATTTGTAACTAAAATTCAAGGCAGAAATGAAATATCATGGGTGTTCAATTAAACACTGGCAATGAATAAAAATGCTAATCAATGCATGCATGAAAGTGTGTTTTATAATGAAAAATCCTAATCATATTACTTGAATAATGTAACTATTTAGCTTTTTAGAGCTTATGAGAACATCTGTTTATTTGGCCTATAACTTCATTTTCACTTTAATTATTTCTATCTCCAAATTATTTTCTTCGGTTTATAAGGTTTGATTGCCACTTGTGAAATGTAACATCACTCCTTGCAAATTACATTAAACCTTAAGTTTAAATTTTCATCTAGCTTCTGTTTTGTTAGAAAATACATGACATACAATTATATCTATTGTGAATACTTTGATGTCAATATGAGAATATGTTCCCTTGGGACTTTATCAAGCCACCTCAGTGTTATATGTCCCTCCTCCTTCACTATTGACTGCCCTTCTACTCCCAAATAGGGCTCCTATTCTCTTTATCTCATTCCCCATTTCATATCACCTATATCCTGCTATTTCCCTCCCAAGTTCTCCCTCCCTCCTGAGATTCCCTCATTCTTTTTTGGTTTCATAGTCATATTGGATACTCATATCTGAGAGTTTGGAGATAGTGATTGCCTAAGAAAATACAGTCTTTGTCTTTCTGGATTACTCAATCAATACAATCTAAGTCCACTATTTGCTTGCAAATATCTTTAACTATACACAATACATACAATTTATGTGTATTCACACACATAAACATTATATGTGTGTGTGTGTGTGTGTGTGTGTGTGTGTGTGTGTGTAATCACATACACACGTTCAGTCACATGGGATGACAATGCTTTGCTCAAGAGCTATATACTAACAAAAAACTTAACTCAGTACCAGGCATAAGAAGCCTGTTTTCAAAGGGTTGCTCAGAGTACTAGGGTTGTAATACAGCTGACTCATAAATCAACAGAGATTGATGATGAAGCCTATGGTTTCCCATCAGTAATGCCATTATAATTGAAGACACTGTACACTTAGGGTTCAAAAGCTCCAATGGCTTCAGCTGGATCTGACCTGAAAGTTTCCTTTTGAAGGTATAATTTCCATTGATTTGAAGTAATACCAAGCAAATCGTTAAGGGAGGGAGGTAGTTAAGCAGACTATTCAGCTGTAGCACCTATGAAAGACAGCAATTACCAGAAGGGAAGATAGAGATATGCATGAATGTGGGAGAGGTGGCAATCATATGTCGATGTTAACAAATAGCTGTCTTGTTAGATTTAGGGCCCATTCAACAAGAGGGAAATCATGACTAATAATGGAAACGTGGGCAGATTTCTGAGTCATGGACCTTAGTTACACCCACAACAATGTAGACCTTCATAATTCCTTGCTATATCCTAAATCATATCCTTGTGACCGTACATAAGTGTAGCTATACCTTTCATCAAAACAGATTCCCTTTATAGTGAATGGGAACCAACAAAGATAATTATATCTGGAAAAGACTAAGACAAAAATCAACCAATTTTGTGGAGCTCAGTCCCAATGGATGCATGTAAATCAACAAATATTTTCTCCAATAACTGCATATTTTAGTGTATAAACAGAAAATTATAAGTAATTGTAATTTATAGCATAATACATGCTAATTTACTATAACTAACCAGATATTATCATAATTTTTACAACTGAACCTTAAATTTCCTACAATTGACAAGATCAGAGCAACTTTAATCCTTGGGTATGCTCATAAAATTAAATACTTCTCCCATGAAATCCAAAGAAGAAATGTTAATGATTAATTTCATAATATCTCCCATATTATCCATATCTTGACAGAAATCTTTCCTTCATCCTTTCAAAATTCTTCAGCTTTTGTCATGTTTTATTAATATATGGGTGTTTTTACTTGATCTTTTCCCTGGAATCTCACATTTGGGCAGTTTTATAAGACACTGAAACATTTGCTGTTATTTTAAAGCAAATTTTAGGTTAATATCTTTGCTGGTGATTTATTTTCTATTTATCTAACTATCTCTTTATATCTATCTATCTATTTATCTATCATCTATCTATCTATCTATCTATCTATCTATCTATCTATCTATCTATCTATCTATCATCTATCTATAAGCTAGTGTCGTCTGGAAAGAGAAAAAGAAACCCTCAGAGGAGGAAATGCTTGTCAGGTTTCCCTGTGGTGTGTTTTCTTAACTAATGATTGGGCTGGAGGGTTAAATCTACTGTGGATGTCCGTCCCTGAGTAGGTGGTCTGATTCTAATAAAGAGCAGTCTGATAAGCCGCACTCCACCAAGGAATCTGCTTCATCTTCTACCTCCAAACTCTGTGTTTGCTTGTATTCCTGCCTTGATTTTGCTCAGGGGATGAACTACAATCTGATGTGTAAATAAAGTAAACCCTTTCCCCTCCAACTTGTATTTGATCACAGCATCTATATTATACTAACATAAAACAAACGAGGACAGATTTCAAGGTAGTTCTGTAGGCCTGTGGGAGCTCATCCCAAAGCATAGCTGACTCAAGCGTTTGCATGAAGCACTCTTGAGGCAATCTGAGGATCACATGGTTGGATAGAGACCTCTAATTTGACCTGGTAGTATGAGTGGAATGCATACAATAACCAATGTACCTTCTTCATTCTCATGTTTAGTTGTAGTGTGCACTAATATCAGCAGTGCTATGGTGGTGTTTGGGATCCCTCTTCACCTCTGGGTAACAGCCATAGAAATTACTGAGAAGTAATGGGACGGAACCACACAGGCCATCATTGGCTTTTCCCAGTGTTAAGACTGTATTAGGTGCTTAGATCCCTTGACTGATATTTTATAACTTAGGCATATTATAATGTTTGTAAATTTTGTAGGACCTTACACATGATATTTTCATCACTGCTAGCTCATTTTTATTATAAAATTCTGATATATAAATATTAGATTGCATGGTGTTCCAGTATAATACAGGTTTGTAATTTATTGGCTGAACATTGGATAACATCTTTATAATTTTTCTTTTTGTTTTATTATAATACATTGTGTATGTAATGTTAATAATTTTCTCATGAATTTTCTACAAATACATTTAATGTACATTGATCCCTAGCTTCTTACACTATGTTCTTATTCCTTCCTAGCTTCTCTGTCCATATCACTAGCAATTCTCTTATGCTTGCACATGTGCTGATAATTTTAATTTTTAAAAACTCATCATTTAAAGAACTGTTTTAATTATTTTGTTTTTTATATGATTAAATATTTGTAATGTTCCCAAATATGTTTTTCTTCTGAAATATTAGCCTATAGCTTTTTTTCAGGAATATTGTTTCTTTGTCTTACTGGTGTTGAATGATGGATCAATGGAATGCTACATGAATCTGTGAGTGTGTTCATGCACATTCTCTCCACTGGTATTTTCATATTTATGTTTAGAATTTAAAAAATCATGCTACCTTAGGAATACTTCTTAGAATATTTCCTCTTCAAGGGATAATGATATATCAAAGGGTTTATTATATGATATAATAATTTATTATATCGAACAAAGCAGTTAATTTCAGTTGATTTTTCTTATTAATTATATCATATCAACATATTTATTATAAATCTGACCAAACTATTATAAGCAAGCTGTACATTTGATGCTACTAGTGTTTATTCTTTTAAGTCTACCTTTTTTGTTCCTTTTAGGAATAATGAGTTTAAATAGCAAAATACTATTCTTTATTATTCTCTACTAAAATGAAAAAAATGGTGCCAATTCTTTACTTCTTCTTGTACTCTGACACTTTTAGTAAACACCAGGTGTCACTTAGAATTTAAGAGAATCCAGAACCAGAAAAATATAACATTTTATGTTGTGATTAAAGGTTCTTTACATGCATTTCCTGTAATAACAATTCCTCAAAGCTACACCTATAACTTCAACCAGATGCTAATTCTTTGAACTGTAATTAACATTGTGACACTTAGAATGATTATAGTTACTATACTTTTCTTCCCTAGAAGTGCTAAGGACTGTAATCATCACCTGTTCACTGTGAGTCTTAATGTACCACAGGCTATTAACAATGGATGGCCTCATTTAACCAGAGCTTTATTCCTAATGAATTATCAGTAACTGAATTTTTATGTCAAAAATGAGCCAATAGATGTTTTCCCCTCTTTTATGACACGGATTTATTTTTGTGTGTAAAATATGATTTTGTGTTATGCTTTATAACTGTTTTGATTTACAAAAATACTCTTTTCAAATTATTCAGAAAATATTATTTTTCTCTATCTTATGTAAGAATTAATCTAAGAGGAGGAGATGAGGTGATGAGATTTGACAAGGAAATGGTGTTTATATGACAAAGGTGGGTCAGTTCTCAACACTGCAAAATAGGTAGATATTTTCAGATGTAGAAAAAGGGCATGCGCATAATAATTTAATGTATACGCATACACACTTGATGATGTATTTGCAATCTATAACAATGGTGTCATAGAAATTCATGGAAAATATGAGTCACCAACATCCATGGAAATAGCATATTGTGGGAAAGGTAATATCTATCATTATGTACTAAGTCACATGGAAATATACATGAGAAGTTCTATTATTGTAATGTGTATTGGGTTGGATACAGGTACTAAAATACACTGGGTATTTTAAAACTATGGACTAAGAGATTCTGAAAATGATCCCACAAAGAGAGAAATGGTTGATATATTTACCCTGATTTAAAGATTACAAATATATGCATGTCTCAAAACAGTGCAGGATCCCATGTATGTGTATAACTGGGCTTAGTATATCTTAAAATAAACTTAAATTTGAAAGTACAATATAGGAGATTTTAAGTTTTTAATGCTATTTGTTTTAAATCTAAATAAGTTAAAATAAATTTTATAGTGTGGTGTGTATTTGGACCAAGTATGTAATTACACATACCACGTATGTAAATTTACACATACCATCAATAAACTAATTTGAGAAGAAGAAAATAAAATAGGTAGAGTCTGCTTATCCCCCTTTGCAAAAATTCAAAATAGAATCTAAGATATTAAATAAACATGTCAACCTTCTGTTTAATTATCAGAAGCAAAACACAAACTCTATAATCAAAACATTAAAGTTCCTATATTTTACAATGAGATTCTAGAATACTTATGAGCAGCAACTTGTTTGTTGCTTTCTTTCTCAATAATATTGATTATTGAGCCTTTTGCTGATCTCATAAACTTTATTTCTCATAGTTGAAGACCAGTATGGATGGAGTAGTCTATTATCTTCTAGCTCCCAACATAGTTGTCATATTCTGTGGTCAAGATATTGTTCTTGAAAGCCTGCTTTGCTCTGTCAGTCTGTTTTATCAATCTGAACCCAGAATAAAATGACGAATGGCTTTTAAAATCTTTCATATATGCACACAGTCACTGGAATGTTATCAATAAGATAGGCGAATATTGATCTTTGAGTCCTAAATTTCCCAAACCAAGAACCATATTCAATTAATAGTAAGTGTTCTGTGAATGTCCATAGGTATGTATAAACAGATTGTAATTCATTAGGATTTTAAAGAGTGCTAGATTAACTTAAATAACATCTACAGTAATATAGTATGATTTGACATATTATAATCTTTAACAAAATTTAACAAAAGTCAAAGAGAGAACACATTGGTTACTATATGATTCAAAAATCTGTAGAGAAGATCTCAAAATTAAAGTTAATTTCATATATTTCTATAATTTTTAAATTGCTTTCACTTCTACCAATGGAAGTTTTTAATTGTTTATAGCTCCTTTATATTTCTTATTTAAAAATTTTTAGAAATATTTAGAGACCCTCTTCAGTGATCTTATTATCTTCCCTAGATGGAAGTGAGCAGAGAGTCACAACATCTGAAATAAAAGTTAACCTAGGAGTAAAGTTGGTTTGTTGATATCAGGAAGCAAACAAACAATATTCAGAATTAAAAGGTAAGTAATTTCCACAATATTAGTATAGTACCACTTGTACAACAGAGCCCAGCAGAGTGAAGAAGCATGAATATCCTACAAACAGTACAAGGAATTTTTCCTGCCTTATTCTAATGAGAATTTAATTCCCAAATTATGGATGAGGAAAATTTGAGTGCAAGGGAGAAACACTACATAAGACAGTTATGGCAGAGACCTTGCCCTAGGACAGAAGTAATTTTGTTTGTTTTAAATGTTCACTGCAGTCTAAAAGGAATCTCCTGACTAAACTCTTAAGAATAAAGAAAAAGAATCTCTATTTGTCTTGACAATTTCCATCCTGGGTATTTGAAGAGCTTGGATTTAGGAAAAAGAAAACAAAGATGTGTCTTAGTGAGTGTTTCTACTCCTGTGATGTAACATGAGGGCTGGCTTGTTGGGGTTACTGTCCTGCCCAGCATGCCACTGCGGCCCCAAAGAAAATCACACAGAGAATCTACATTAGGTCGTAAATTGATTGGCCCATTATCTTAGCCTTCTTACTAGCTCTTGTAACTTATATTAACCCATTGTTCTTATCTATGTTAGTCACATGGCCGGTACCTTTTCTCAGCAGGGCAGCTTACATCCTGCTTCTCAGATGGACTGTGCAGGAATCCCGAGGAAGCTTCCTGTTCTCCCCTCTACTTCCTGTCTGGTTTTCCCGAATATACTCTCTGCCTGGCCAATCAGCATTTATTTAAAACATGATTGACAGAATACAGACAATTCTCCCGCACCACTGTGATGAAACACTGTGTACAAAAGCATGGTGAGGAGGAAATGCCTTATTGGCTTACAATTCCACATCATTGGTCATCATCAAAGGAAGTCAGGACAGGAATGCAAACTGGGTGTGCACCAGGAGGCAGAAGCTGAAGCAAGTAAGAGACCTGCTTACTTGTTTGCTCCTCATGGCTTGCTCAGCCTGGTCTCTTATAGAACCCAGAGCCATGGACTTAGGGATAGGCCCATGTAAAATGGGCTGGACTGTCTCCCACATCAATTACCAAATGAGAAAATACACTAAGGACTTGCCTACAGCCAAATCTTGTGGAGGAATTTTTTAAAATTCAGTTTCCGTCTATTCAGATGACCACATGACCCCAGCTAGGGTCAAGTTGATCTAAAACTATCCAGCATATAAATACAGATAAAAATCGTTAGAATATATAACCTAAGAAGAAAAAGTAAGTCAAAGTTAGTCATCTTTATTTGGTATGATTTATTTTCCCTTTATATTTACTTCAGACTGGAGAATAACATAAAATAAAGTTTTTTATGTGTATCATACTTACACTGCTACTTTTGATGTCCTTGTTGAATACACCAGGATGATTGAGAGGAGAATATAAACCACATATTCAACAATGGACACAAATGTGGTCCTCCATAATACCACTTTCTTACTCAACTAACCATACGATTCACTAGATGTACATGGTGCAACATTATTATCCAGATAAGTCACATCTCTTAATTTCTATTATTACTTCATAAAGTACTTCGTGCTAGTTAATGAGGTTGTTCTTAGTAATCCTTGGTTAATAATTCAGCAATGCAAATTTTTTTTCCAGTGGGGGCAGTGTGAACCAATGGTCTCATGCTTGCTCCTTAACCCATGAGCTTATTTGAAGCCTACTTTTCACCTTTTCTTACTTTGAAACAGTCAACTAACTTGCACAAGTTGATTTGAAATCTCCCTAGAGGTGAGATTTGCATTTATGGCCCCCCAATTCAGTGACAGAGAACCTGTAAATAGCAATCCAGAGTCAGCTGTTTGATGATGTGGAATTTCCCTCCATATGCTGTGAATACCACTGATTAATAAAGAAACTGTCTTGGGCCTGCATAGAGCAGAATAGAGGTAGGTGGGGAAAACTAAACTGAATGCTGGGAAGGTGGAGTGGCAGCACACAGTACAATCATCGCAGGAAACAGATGAGGCAGAACCTTGCCGGTAGGCCATGAACCTCATGGTAAAATATCAAATAATGGAAATGGGTTAAATTAAGATGTAAGGTCTAGCCAATAAGAATATAGAGTTAATAGGCCAAGTAGTTATTTAATTAATACAGTTTCTGTGTGATTATTTAAGGTCTGAGTGGCTGGGAGCAAAGAAGCAGCCTCCTACAACAGTTTGATTAAAACAATTATATATGTGTGTGTGTGT
>JAQHUG010000164.1:1718727-1738897 GCA_028555095.1 Dicrostonyx torquatus
GTATTCAAATCACTTTTTTGGCCTTTTGAAGGCACCTTCATGCACATGAAAACACATATAGACATAGACAAGCATACAGAGAAATAAAAAATTCCTTGAACAATTTATTAATAAACAAGTGAAGTTACTGCAGTTGTTTTGTCCCTGCTTATTCCCATAAGAATCGTTTGACTTTCAAGATTAATATGTTCATGTAAAGCAGTGTTTTATTTAAAAGTTGGAAAGAATATCTATTATTATTATTCAATTAATGAATATATTATTATTTATTTCTTCATTCTCATATACCACATTATTCACCCTTTATTATAATTATTCATTTAAGCATACTTTTTTCTTTGTATTCCAACACTTCTATCTAGACATAGCCATCAGAATAAACATCATGTTTATTAAACAATGTGAATAAATCAAATCTTACATCATCCCTATGTAATGTGACATTTTTAAAGTAAAACTTGATGTTCATAAATGATGATTTTCATAAATCTTAAATCCAGCCTCCCTTAGTGATTAAATCTGAAAATAAGCACAGATATTTACATTTAATAAAGAAAATGTTAAAGAAACTGAATCATATTGAAGAATTTTGCTTTATGTTCCCCAAATTAAGTGAGAACTTCTCTAAAAAATATACATTAACCTTAAAGTAAATGAATTTCTATTAACATGTGCCTGGCAAGTTCAGTCACACTAATATATGGTGTTTTATGGTTTTAGTTATATTTAACCAAAATATCACTTCGTATGCTACTAATAATAACTAAGTGTTTTAGGTACTGGAGAGTTGACTCAGTGGTTAAGATTGTTTGATGCTATTGTAGAAGACCTGAACTCCATTCTTAGTCTCTGTATGGTGGTTCATATCTATGTCTAAGATGAGTTGCAGTGGATCCAATCCTCTCTTTTGTCCTCTTCAGGCATCAATAACAAACATGGTGCACAGTACATGTGCAAGAAAAACACTCAATAACTCAGAAAAGAGCTGGGCAATGGTGGCACAAGCCTTTCTCCCTAGAACTCCAGAGGAAGAGACAGGCAGATATTTGTGAGTTAGAGGCCAGTCTATTCTACAGACTGAGTTCCAGGACAGGCTCCAAAACTACACAGAGAAACATTGTCTTGAAAAAAGAACAAGAAAATAATTTTTAAAAATAATTTCAAAAAGTTTTAGGAAAGATCAACAGTTGAGATTAAAACAGAATTTGAAAGGGTTTTCAGAAAAAGACTCCTATAATCAAGGAGTTAAAACTTCAGCAGTTACAACTTCAGGGGACAGTATCAGACATAAATATATTAAGCATTTTCACCCTTATGTTTCTTTTATTTGCAAAGACTGCACACATAAAAATTTGTACTTTATGATAAGTTATAATACTAATATTTAATAACTTGTGTTTGCCAACTTCTTCAAAAATCATGGTATCTGCAAAATGCAGGATAAACTTCTTATCTATACCTCACCTTCTCAAAGATAAAGAAAAAAATCATCTCCAGAGGTCGCAATCTTTTTCTATAATGTATTTTTTTGAATTCTGTTTTGATGATTTCATTCTTTCAGGCTGTTAAAGCTGCTTGGAAGCATAAAATGAAATATAAGTGCTCTGAGATCAGCAAATGAGGTCACTTTATTTACTCACAAGCTTCAAGAATTCAGAATGGAATTTGTATTAGGCACACACAGTGAGTACAATTTCTGATGCAGAGAAAAGGAGGAATTTTCTAACTAGATACATGGTTTAAAGTGTAAGTTATAGTTTAAAAACACGGTGTAATATACTTATAAAGTACTTCCTTATACCCCAGCTTACAAGAACATGAAGCTTTCATGTGGTAGATCCCAGGGCTTTTCTAAAACCATGTAAGTCATTTAACAGAATAAAAATCAGAAAAATAGTAAATATAAGCATGCACAAAAATACCGTCACATTCTTTTGCAGTTCAAAAGCTATAATTTAATTTCTCAATGCCTTTTGTAAGACCCTGAATAACACATCTGCACAATAACAAAAAGTTGTAAGTTGAAAACATCAACCAACAAATGTTTTTGTTATAAATTATTGCTATTCAAATTCTCTAAATTCTCTACCCATTGCATATATTACTTCAGCCAAAATGATGTGCAGTATTACAAAATATACTACAGATCCTAAATTGATCTAATCTGACTTCAGGAATCCATATGAATTAACAATATTATACTTTGTGCATATCCACTCTGAGCATTCTAGTTGAAAAGAAGACCAGACCACAAGACTTACAGATATAAAGCTGCAGCTGCTCTCAGCATCGTGAGATACTTTTTAAAGAGTGTAAATGAATGAGCTAAATTTCAGGCAACAGATATCACAACAAGGTACTTTCCCAAAAATTTATTCAATTTTATTTTATTTTTACTTTGAAATTATAATTTATAATTTTTCTCTCTTCCTTTCCTCTCCCCGTACTGTCCACATACTTTTCCATGATATCGTTCAAACTTGTGGGTACTTTTTTTTTTTTTTTTTTGCTTTTTAAGACAGGGTTTCTCTGTGGCTTTGGAGCCTGTCCTGGAACTAGGTCTGTAGCTCTGTAGACCAGGGTGACCTTGAACTTTCAGAGAACCACCTGCCTCTGCCTCCTGAGTGCAGGGATTATTGTGGCTTTTTGTTTAACAAATTGTTTTTGCATGCATATGTGTTAACATAAATTTTCCTAAATAAAAGCTGTTAAGTCTGTTTAATGCTATGTGTATGTGTGTTCAGGACTGATTCTTTCCAATGAACAACCAATTCATAACTTCCCTACAATCATGTACAATCTCCTCCTTATGTTATCATATCATGAGAAACATCACACTCAATCCACCAATTCCATTTCCCTTTTAGTACAGTTCTTTCTTGGTTCTGGCTTCTATCAATATTCCAGATGATTCAATGTCAGCCTTTGTTATTTTACAGGTTCCTCATCCTTATTGAAAAAGTATTTAAAAAAACATTGTACCTCGACTGAATATATACAAATGTTCATATAATTATTACCTTATATATACAGTACTGCTATTTAGGTAGTGGGAGGAACTTTAAGTAACTAGAGAATATTTTCAGAGGACACTCCATTTACAGAATATAATTGATACCGCTGATGCACAGTAAACAGAGCTGTCCAGAGCTTCCTGCTTCTCTTTGATCTATGAACAAGTTTCTGCTATGAATTTCACACACCTCACAGAAGATAGTCTCTGTTTAAAATTCTCCAAATTTCTAGTAAGAGGGTTAGAAAAGGAAATCTCTCAATTTGTTTTATTACAAAATAAATGACTAGTGAGTCAAGCTATTGTTACCACTAAAATGTGACCGATCATGGTTTTCCTTTTTTTCTGTTAACATTTTATTTCTGAAATGATGAGATATATGTTTTGGAATTTTTTCTGAAGAGACATTCAAAGTTTGACATTAACTTCACTCTCCCTTTTTAAAAAAAACCAACTTTCTTAGTATGAAATAATGCAAATACTTAGTACTCAATGAGTATTTGCCCCACTGAACAGTGATCTGAATGCTATTTGCCATTCAACTCGGTGCTCAAAAAAAGTTATTCGAAGAGACTTCATTGTCAGAAATTTTACCAAGACCAGATGGAGTGTCATGCATCTTTAATCCCAATAATCAGAGGCAGGAACATCTCTGTAAGTTTAAGGCCAGCCTGATCTACAGAGTGAGTTTCAGACAATCAGAACTACACAGTGAAACCCTTTCTCATAAAAACTAAACCAAAACAAAACAAAACATCAAAAATAAAAAAAATTAACAGCATCCATGTCTTATTATAAATATTTTTTAAAAAATTAATCAATGATTAAACACCAATATAAGACAGCAAGCCACGGTTTGCAATTTACAGCCAAACACCAAGTCTTCCTACTTCAGTTGGTGACACTCCTCTCTAGTGACTAAGCATTCAAATATATGAGGTCGTTCTTATTCAAACTCTCATTATTATAAACCCACAGTGTTTTGATTGATCGATTGATTTACAGGAAACCATTTTTCTTACAGCATCCTCCCGGTACAA
This sequence comes from Dicrostonyx torquatus, assembly GCA_028555095.1. NCBI lineage: Eukaryota > Metazoa > Chordata > Mammalia > Rodentia > Cricetidae > Dicrostonyx > Dicrostonyx torquatus. The sequence continues at coordinate 1,722,781 of JAQHUG010000164.1, forward strand.
AGCTTAATATTGTATCTGCCAAAAGTATCCAAATCTCATCACTAAACAAGCACAAAATGCTTCCAGACAATTAAGAGATTTATTAGACTATAATATTTTTCATTTTTTTAGTTTTGCAAACAAAATTATGGTGTTCATCAATTCTAAACATCTGTCAGTCTTTGGATATATCATAGGTAACAGTTGGAAGTCTGGTTCATGAACAATGCTAGGAAGATTTAGTGTCCAGCATAGTTTTCTATGAGAGCCTGAATTTGTGGGTAGAGTCACTAAGTATCCTACTACCAACACTAGTCCAGTTGTTGATTAACTGCATTTCTAAATAATTGTGTGTGTGTGTGTGTGTGTGTGCGTATGTGTGTAGAATCTTTGATTGTAAAGGAACCTCTTTTCAGTTAGGTAGTAAAGTTTCATTTTCATTGGATTCAGGTGAATAGATGAAAAGTCTCCACAATTTCACCAGTCATTCTATCTTCCATGTATGCACAAACATAATATAATCCATGAAAAATATTATTTGTTTTTGTTGACAGTAATTTTCAATATTCTTTAATATTTTAAACTAACTAATCCCAATTTCAATTGGGATATTGACACATACATTAAAATCTGCAGTATAAAATTCTATTTGAAATTATGCATCACTGTTGTCTTAAGCTACCTTCATTTAAATCAATTACTCATTTTAACAACATCAGGGGAATATAGTATAGTGTTTACAAGAGTAAATACATATTGTAAGGTGGGAGGAAACAAAGCAGGATATGGGTTACAAGAACATCAGCTTTCAAAACAGTTAAGAGAAATACGTTCTAGTGTTCTGTGATGCTGCAGAAATATTACAGCTTGCAATAAATGATTGGTTATTGTATTATCTTTTGCATTTCTATGTATCTGGCAGAAACAATGAGAGAATCCTTTTGCCTCATGATCCAGAAGGTTTCAGTCATCAGGGAAGATTTAAGAAATTAGCTGGAACATTGCAGCTTGTTCATGAAGCTCATAGTTATGTACTGCAATTCTGGTAGGGAGTACCTCTGACCTATGCTTAACTTCTTAGAAAAAAAGACACAGAACTATGCCCCATGGAACTACTAAAATTCTTCTTCTGATTATGCTTAACTGTAGACATAATGGTACAAATATTTATTCATATCTTGCATACAGAAAACATAATATACTAGGGGTTTTAGTTTGTTTCCATCATCTTGTAGAGCACTTCTGACTGTGTTTTAGCTTTCCTGATTTTTGCATGAGGATTAATCTAGTACTGTAAGTGAGAGTCTCTTCATTTGTATGGAAAGCTACATTTTAACACCGTCAAATAAGCAGATCTTAAACAAGTATTCCTAAACATCTTAGATGGTGACTAGAAACTATGGGAAAAGAAACTGTTACCTTGAGGCTTGAATTAAATCCATTGAAAGCTTTCTATTGAGGAGGAAATATTTTCTCGATTTTGTTTAAGGACCAAAGAAGTGGACAGAATAGAAGTCAATTTGCTTCCCCTCATAACCTTGCTTCAACACAGCAGATTAGCAACAGAGTTCATTTAGCAAACTGGAGATCTTGAAATAAGTGCCATATTAATGAGATTAAGTGTGGTTCTGAATCCGTGAAAGTGCATTCTGCTTTTAAATGGACAAAGTAAGTTATTTTAATAGATACACTAATAAAAAAAAAGGGGAGAACCTTCAATTTGTACAAAGTGCTATGCTGAATTCTGTACTTAAATGCATCTAGGGCTACTTGGACAGCAATTAATCATGATTATAGTGTAGGGTTGTTAAACGCTCATAAGTCATTAAAGAGAGCCTGCTGTCTATGTATCATAGAATCCACGTTCTATTTGTGTATTGATTGATACATTTTTATCATAATTTAAGAAGAATGGTGGACATACATGCAGAGACATGCAGCTTGTTCTACATATAAGGTGATTTATAAAATATGGAATGACTCAAAATTTCTGAAACACTGAAAAGATCGTCAAATGACAATGCTCTGTATATGTTTCATAAATAAATATTTATTCATTACTTTCCTGAAGGCAGGTTAGAGCACTTTAAAAGAGAATCCTTAAGTGACTAAAAAATATTAAGCTGAATTTTAGACAAGTTTACACTTGTAAAATTGCAATTTTACCCTAGCCACAGATAACACAAATCAGCCAGTGTACAGTATAATATTGATTAGTTCTTTGAAAGATGAACTCATATGATTACATTACATAATTGCTATTTTTAAAAAAGTTTTTCTATGGTAAAAATTCACTTTTCTGTTTCTACCCTAATTCAAACCGAATTTTAAATGGCTACCATATGCTGCATTTTTATCACTAGGATTGTTTTAATCCTACAAAACACATAAGCAGGTGAGAAAACTAAAAATTCAATTTTAAAAGGTCAAGTCACATAGAAGAGAGGGGAAAAAAGGAAGGAAGGAAACAAAGAGAGTGCAAAGAAGAGAGGAGAGGAGACAGAGCCAAGCAATTTCCTGAGAGCACTGTCATGTGGACAGTGCACATAAACTCTGTAAGACTCTTTAATGACGGTTAAGTGGGGCAGCAAAAAACATTTCATTTATTATTAGGCCATTACATGGAAAATGTGATTTGTTCAAAGTCATTTGGGAACATGTATTTGAAGTTGATGTTATACAAGTCAAATATGCTATCATTTAGTTTTGCATATTTGAAAACCCAAACATAATGCTAATAAACCATAGAGTGTTCTTCTTCTCCAAGATATATACCTATTTATTTCATACTAGTGTTTGAATAGGTGTGTTTAAGTCCCTACAAATTTGGAACATTTTTTCCGTGTCTTTCTGATTAACAAGAAAAATCACTATGCATTCAAATGAAGCAACCTATAATTTACATTAAAACAGTCCTAGTTTGTGTGGGAGGCTGCTTCTCCATTCATTCCTGATTGCTCAGACCTGAAATAATCACTCAAAAACTATATTGATTAAATCACTGCTTTTGGACAATCACTTAAGCATATTTCTAGCTAACTCTTATATCTTAAATTAACCCATTTCTATTATTTTATATTTTACCACGAGGGTTGTGGCCTACCTACAAATTTCTGGCTGGCAGCTAATGTCTTTCTCCTCTGGCAGCTCCATGACTTCTCCCTGACTCCCATGACTTCTCTATGTATTTTTTTTTCCAGCATGGCTATATTTTGTTAAGCCATTGGCCAAAAATAGCTTCTTTATTTATTAACAAATAAAAGTAACACATACATAGAAGAAATTCCTATACCACCAGTTATTTTGTGTATGGGAATGGTTAGCTTACTTAGCATTTGATAATTCTTATTGTTTTTTTGAATTTTTATTTACCACTTTTGAAGTAAACATGTACAAACTGTGCAAAAGGAAATGTTTAGGACGAATTATATTCAGTATTCCTTTCTCTGCCTTGAATATCAGCATCTTTAGTCATGTTAGTATTTCGAAAGCTATTTTTGACAAGTAAGAAAAAATTATTTAAATAAAAAAATAATTGTGTAAATCCAATATTTGTCAATAAGACCAGTAATTAAATTTATTTTAAACAAGTCTTTAATTTATATATAATTTTAACATTTATTCAAGACAACAGAAAATTTTCACATTGGAAATTTTTCTTCTATACATTATGAAATTCAGTCATTTAATAGTTGTTTGAATTTATATGGCGACAAGCATATTAGTTGCTTTTCAAATGATAGTATGTATAGTTAGATAGGTGATTGACAGGTTAGCTATACACGATGTAGATGACATTTGGATGACAGATAGGTGCTAGCTAGATAGCTAGAAGATAAATAGTAATAGCTAGATAGACAAATGCTATGTATGTAGAGAAATAATTGATATGTGCCCCTGTCATACAGACTGGTGAGTTTTCTTGGCAGTAGTTCTATTATAAACATGAACTCTCTTTTATTTCTGTATTTTTCTCCATTCCATTTTAGCTCTCATCATATGATACCTTCTGCTATGTTATGATAAGCAAGAAGATTTTTACCACCTTGATATTGGATTTTAAAGCCTCTATTGCTCTGAGAAATGAGTTCATTATGAATTACCAGCATTTGCTCTTCTCAGAGAGCACCAAAAATTCACAACAAGTTGAAACAGGATAATTTTTTTGTGGTAATGGTAAGTTGTATGGTCATTTGTATCATGCCATAAGAAACACAGAGAAATGTGGATTTTAAGATTTAAAAAGTGATTATTAATTGATTTCAAGAATTTTATAGTTTTATGAATATAATAATAAAAATATTTGATACCACAATTGAAAATATCTGAAATGTATCTGACTCATTACACTGGTTTTAAGCATTCAAATACTTATTCTAAAATATTTTGGAAAATAAATATTATTTAATCATAAAATATATCAAAACTTATAACTGATATTAAAAAATTAAGGATTATCAAGTTTTAGGCACACATATTTGTTGTTCTCAACATTTTTAATTGCAAGAAATTAAACCAAACAAACATTTAAGATTTGACATGTCCTGTAACACAGTTGGTAATAGAGAAGTTTGAGAGAGAAAGATTTGTTGGATAGAACACCCACGATGTAGTAACCTTTAACATTGTCTCTGAAAGATGACAGGGGAACTGTGCTGAGAACAAACAAAGCTGTAAGGATAACATCTTACTACCAACTATAAAAACGTTCAATAATGGAAAAATAAGTGGGCAAATGAAAGTTATGTGGTAAAGAAGTCAACTTCTTTTCTAATTAACAGAAAAACCCTGGACACAAGCAAACAAATGTTGCTTCTTGGAGTTTAGTGATAACTGATGTTGCTGGGAATTTGGCCAACTCCCACTTATAAGGAGCAAGATTCATTCAGAGAACAGTCACTAAGATCTGTTTCTGGGGTAGTGGGTATGGCATACATAAGTGCTAAAATACCTGCAGCCTAACTGTAGAATGACAGAGTAGCAAAGGAGATTAAATGAGGAAGATTATAGTCTCAACCTCAGAACAGCCTTGAAGATGGCCATCAGGCTTTATTTCTGTGTGGAATAAAATAGGTGTGCATGTGTGTACTTGTGAGTGTGTGTGTGTGTGTGTGTGTGTGTGTGTGTGTGTGTTTGTGTGTGTGAGTGTTTGTGTGTGATGTATTGTAGTTCTAATATGAAAAGAGGTGGGGGCCAGTCACTGTAAAAAAATAACATAATCAGAACCTTGTCTTTGTTCTGAGGATAAACAATTTGCTAAAGTCCAAGTTTGAGATGCAATTCCAATTCAGAAAGAGAATCTTTTCTCCCTATCAGTTATGAGATTTCTGTATATTCTAGCTACAAACCCTTTTCAAATATGTAGTTGTTAACATTTTCACATTCTGTGGCCTGTTACCCAGAGTATGGTGTCCTTTGCTGCATGGAAGCTTTTTACTTTTGTGAGGTACAATTTACTAATTTTTGTTGTTATGGCTTTACTAACAAAGTTTTGTTCAGAAAGTGCCTTCCTGTGCTTACTAGCTCAAGTGTATTCCAGATTTTCTCCATCAGACTCAGGGAGTGAAGTCTCATGATGAGGTCTTTCATCCATGTATAGTTGAAATGTGTGCAGGGAGAGATAGGAGTCCAGTTTCATTCTTCCACATATAGCTTTCCAGTTTGACCAGCACGATCTGCTGAAGAAGCTACCTTTCCCTCACTGTGTATTTTTGACTTCTTTTTTAGAAGTCAAGATGCTGCAGCAGTGTGTGGCCATATGTGACTCCATAATTCTCTTTCATTGGTTAAAGTTTCTGTTTCTGTCACAGAGCCATGCTGCCTTTGTTACTATAGCTCTGAAGTGTAACTTGACACCTGGAATCATGATACCTATAGCAAGTGGAACATAAGAAAATGTGATATCTTCAGTGCTTTGCTCAAGACTTATGCATCATATCTTCTGCATGATTTAAATTCAATAGTCTTTTAGCAGAGGAAATGATGTACAATTTCTTAGAAGTTTCTCCAATTTTCCACTAACAGCTTGTTAAATTATTATATATTAAAAGAGTCTTATCATTTATTTTCTTTTTCTTTAGGCTTAAAGGGTAAAGTTGAATTATCTCTAAACCACTTTCATCTAAAATGGCCAGGATTCATATTATCAGTAATGGTTTCAAACTATTATGTTGTTACATAAAATAGAGATTAAAGCATTCTAGCATTTACTAAAAATACAGACATAAAACAAAGTGCAAACTGAAGATTGCACAATGTTAGGAAAGTCTCTGTATAGGGATTACCATCAAGAAAATAAGGTTAAAATTTTCCATAGACTTTGCTTCAAAATTGCTTTCTACCCATGAGGTTAACCTGTTTTTCAGAACACTTGAAGAGGGTTAGTGCTTTGCATGAATAATTAAAGCAGTATTTGTTTTATTTACCCAGATGACATTTGCAGCCTGTGAGTCATGGGTTTTCTAGTAACATGAAATGTCTTTTCATCATGAAAAGCATGTTCTATTTTAACAGTCATGACAGTGTGACACTATAGTTCAAAGACGGTTTTGCCCTGAGCAAGATTTCACATCAAATTCTAGCATTTTGGGAAGATCCAAGGCTTACCTCTAGAGGATATCTGCTAACGTAACTGTGCATAAAAGACTTTTACTATAAAAAGGTAGTCTACATGGTAATTTTTTGAATAATCCAAAATTCATTAACTATATGAGAAAAAAAGTGGACAATCTAAAAGGTAGATAATCTCAAGGTAATAAAAAGTTATACTTATAAAAACTGTTAACTTAGATCAGAATCTCAGAATACTATATTAATATTACAAATTTTAGTCATTTTCAACTTCCATTACAATTTATTCTCCCAAATAATATTTCATGCCTCCTTTTGCCCTCCTTAATTTCCCCATACAATCTTTATTCTGTGTTAATATTGCTATATCAAGGAGAATATTGAAATCAGTTCTCATTTACCATTGTATTGCTTTTCATAACCACACTTTTCTAGAACTTTCCCAGCTCCTTTTCCGTGCACCAGTTAAGTTTCTATTGTTGTGGAAAACATGAATATCAAATATGTCAGTGAGCTGGCTAATCCCACATCAAATGTTACCCAAGAAAATGCCGCACAGGCTTGCCTACAGGCCAATTTGATGGTAGCATTTTCTCAACTCAGGTTCTCTCCTGGCAGAAGACCCTAGCTTGTATCAAGTTGAATAAAACTAACCAGAAAACCTTTTGGGTGTAAAGGACATCAATCCATCTGAAGATACTTGTCCTAAAGTCACAGATCCCTTGTCTTGTAATTATTCTGGGACATTCATCAAGCATTTCAATATTTTCTTTTCTGTAGCTTCAACTGTATGTTGTCTTCTAAATAAAACCTTCAAAAAATGAAGAAGGAGGTTCCAACATTTAGCTTAACCTCAACTTCTGTCCTTTATGGTACCATGCTCTTTGTAAACAAGCGACAATATACGAGTGTGGGTACAGACCACTGGTACAATAATAGCCGGTGTAAGGTTCTCTTCGATATTAACAACCACAAAGTAAAAACGCTTTTATGAAACAGTGCCTAAACTCGAATCCTCATTGGCAGTCCTCCCCCAACCCCACCGCTTCTACTTGTACTGTTCTGATGATTATTGACACTTGGCAACCACTTTAAAAACCACATTTTGTCCAGGCACAAAGGCCACTAATATATATAAAAAAGATGAGGTTTAAGTACTTGTATTAGAGTCACTATTTGCAACATGTGACATAATTGGTGATAATTTCCTCTCCATGCTTAAATCTGCTTTTGCTTTCTTTGATCGCTCATATTAAGCCCTGTACTTTAAAATAACTAGAAATGTACACAATTTTAATAACTATTCGGGCTACCTTTGAATCAGCATCCTCCAAATACAATAATTTTTTAATCAGTAATATGACATATAGAAAACTGTTTTTAAATTAAGCTTTCAATTAAAATAGAATTGCATCACTTTTCCCCTTCCTTTCTTCCCACCACACCTCCCAGGTAAACTTGGTCTAACTTTCCCCATATGCCATAGGAAGTATTACAGCTTGTATTAGCCCACCTACTGGGGCGTGGCATCTCTTACTATTTGCGTTGAAGCCAAGGGGCACCCCTTGCTCCTTGCCAGGTTGGCTGCTCCTTTGGGTCACATGATTCAACAGGTCAAGCAGAGAATTCTGATTTGTGAGTTTACCCCTTAATAAATGCCTATCTATATTTTAGTTCTGAGATAGTGTGGGATTTCTTTTAAGCATTTGACCGCCATAATTCATGGTACACTCATAATCTTTAACACATGTGTTATAGTGATATTTCCTTTGTATTTTAAATTTACTTGAAAATTAGAGAGTAAAACAGCCGCACTGGTCAGCTTTACAGAGCAGGCAGTATTGATACATACCTTTAATTCCAGAAGCCATACTAGTTTGCCATAAAAACCAAGTGGTAACAGTGTATGCCTTTAATCCCAGCCCTATAGAGGAATATAAAACAGCTCTCAGAAATAACCTCATTTTGAGGATTCCTAAAGTAGGAGGAGGAGCCAGTGGCTGGCTGTTGTGCTTTCTGACCTTTAGTCTGAACCTCAATATCTGTCTCCAAGTTTTTATTAATTGTGCTTCAATGTGTGTCTTTGTATGCAGAAATGTACAGATATTATATACAGAGTCCTTTTTTGTGTGTGGTTATAGTTTCAGGACTGACCAATATGTGCCTAACAATGTATAGATTCTATTGGTTTAAATCACATATGTAACATTTTCATCATCAGAAAGATCATTTTCTGCTAAAATGGGATAATGAAATAAGAACTTTTTAAACTTTTTGTTATATTATTAAAAGTTCTCTCTATGAGCTTTAGGCAACAAGTCAGACATCTGTTTATGTTCTTCCACACTCAAGGTTAACATGCTAAAGTTTATCATATATGTTATTTCATCATTTGGTGAAATAATTCTATGGTTAATAGTTTTTCACTACTAACCATAATCTTTCTTTATGTTTGGGGATATTGTGGGTTTAATTCATATTCCCAGAACAGTTAATTGCATTAGACATGATCTTATGTATTTAAACGCCTTCTATAGAGTTTACTTGCTAAATGTCATACGCATCCTTAACCTATGCTCTAATTAGTTTGACTTCTGATAGTTCATTTGAAAAAAATATTTATTCCAGAAACTGAGATATATTCAAAGATACAGATATATTGACTATATACCTAACATGTTTTCTTAAACATAACTCACTTTTCACCTTAACATTAGTTTCCATAGTAAGATTGTCAGTCACATGAAGTTCATTGGTGATATTTATTTGTGCACATCTGTATCTCTAGCTCTGATGTATTACACTTTACGACATAGGGAAGGATTGTCATCCAATTCCTTCTGAAATTAATAAGTGGTCTGTAGTTTCTTTTTTCTCTCTCCTCCTCCTCCTTTCCCTCTCTGCCTTCTTTTGCTATTTTCCTTTCTTTTTTCTCTGCCTCTCGCTTACTTAGTTTTACCGTTTAGAGTTCAATAAACTTCAAAACTACTCACTGAACAATATCAATTATTCTAAAGAGTTTTGCATATTTATCAAAAATAAGTCAAAAATTCTCTCTCACTGATTGTCACTGTGTTTATGTGTATGTGTGCCATGGATGAGATACACTGGTATGTGTCATTAATACTAATGGTTATTTCTGTACCCCTATACCCTCTCTAATACCTATCTCTTATTAAGAAATAATTCTTTAAAATATATAAAATACTCTTTCAACTTTATTTCCTTTTCAGAATAACATTTGAAATGTTATTTTATAAATGTATATATACATATATATACTTAAAGATAAACTAGAGAAGTTTATAGTCAGAGAAGTTCAATAAAATATTTTATCAATTGTGATGAAATGTTTTTTTTTTACTTTTTTGGTATTCTATACTGTGTATATTTTCCCTTTTGTTTAAATCATCTCTAACTTATTTTCTTAGTAATTCAAAATTCCATATACAAATCCTATACATATTTTTAAATAGTGAACATAATAATTCTTTTCTTTCTGGTTGTTGTCCATGACATCATATTCTTTTTCTTATTCTTATTCTTATTCTTATTCTTATTCTTGTATGTGTGCGTGTGTATAAGCTTCAATATATATAAATATATGTGTTGTATATTTGTGTGTATAAATGTATAGATAAAATTTATCTTCATCCACTTATGCTAAAAATTGTTTATCAGTTTTATGATGTTTTCTTCTTTATATTAGTTTCATATTTTTATTTCTTTTGCTTGTAAATAGAAATATGCTATTCACAAATATGAATGATTTTAATTTTCCCCTCTGCTTTTATTATCTCATAGTCTCTTTTGTAGAAGAGTCGTGTATCTAGACATTCTTGTTCTGGTCCAAATATTAGAGAAAGTGTTCCAGTTTTTGCAATTATGTATAGTGTTACAGTTAGGATTGGTAAGTATTCCTTATTATAGTTTAACTTTTTGAGATAATAATATATTTACAACATTTCTCCCTTTCCATTCCTCCCTCAAAATTTTCTTTTTTCTCCTTCACATTCGAGTCATCTTTTTCATTAATTATTTTGTGCATATATTAATTTCAATATGTTCTTTATTGAGTTTTTCGTAACTAATTCCATGTCTTGAAAGATTTATGAAGGATGGCCCTTACATTTTCCCACAAACTGCTTTTGGAACCATTTATGTGCTGATATGACTTTTCTTCCTCATGCTACCTTTTCTTTGTTCTTTTTTTTGTAATCATAATTGCACTTAGAAATCTTGAAACAGTTTGACATTCCTAGTGTAAAACTTAGCTGATTTACTCTATGTATTTCTGAATTCTATTCAATATTTTTATCTCATTAGAGTATCTGATTATTAACATTATACCAATAGGGAAATATTTCCTACTGTATTTTCATGAGGATATAAAATTGCTGGAAGTTTTTTCTTAAATATTTAGGAACATAATGAAAACTTATAGACAAAAATACTTTCAGATATATTTCATATTCCTAAATTAGATTTCATTAATAACCACAGGAGTGTTTAGATTATCGTGTTACATGTATCTTATATGTTGCATTTTCTCATTTAACACTTTGCTTTTTTAAAACTATTCATTTGTATTTTATTCATTTGTGTGTGTGTGTGTGTGTGTGTGTGTGGTGCCATTCTCTTAACTGGTACATAGTGAAAACAGAAGTGAGCATCATTTCCCCAAGAGCTGGAAATGTTAAGAACTGAAACTGGATCCTCTGAAAAAGAGAAATTTACAATTACTCCCCTTGTACCCGGCCTTCCCGCTTCCCCACTACCCCACCTCCCCCCCTGCTAACTAAAGAGAGGACAGGGTATTCTGACCTGTGGGAAGTCCAAGGCCCTCCCCCCTCCATCACGGCCTAAGAAGGTGTGTATCCATATAGACTAGGATCTCAAAAAAGTCAATATATGAAGAAGAGATAGGTCTCCGTGCCATTATCATTGGTTTCTCAGTCCGTCCCCGTGGCAGCCACATTCAGAGATTCCGGTTTGGGCATATGCTCATTCAGTCCAGGTCCAGCCTGATTTGATGAGGTCCCAATAGATCAGGCACCCTGTCTCAGTTGGAGGGCCAGTCCCTCACAGTCCTGACTTCCTTGCTCATCTTCTCCCACCTTCTGCTCTTCGACTGCACCTTGGGAGCTCAGTCCTTTGTTCTTGTGGATGTGGGTCTCTGACTCTATCTCCATCCATCAGGTGAAATTTCTATGGTGATAATCAAGATATTCATCTATGTAACTATGTGACAAGGCTAGTTCAGGCATCCTCTCCTCTGCTGCCCAAGTACCTAGGTAGGGACATCCCAGTGGACACCTGGGATCCACTCTAGAGACAAGTCTCTTGCCAATCCTAAAATGACTTCCTTAATGTAGATACCTTATTCCCTCCTCCAATATACACCCTTCCTCCATCTCCAACCTCCCACTCCCCCAAGCTCTTCCCAATTCTTCCCTTCTCCCTGCCCCCTCCCTTTTGCCCAACCCTACACCCACCCCTACCTCCATACCCATCTCCACTCCCTTTTTTCCAATTTTTGTTTGGCAAACTTGTTTGCTTCCAATTTCCAGGAGAATCTATGTATGTTTTTCTTGGGTTCACCTTGCTATTTGGCTTCTCTAGGCATGTGAGCTATAAGCTTAATGTCCTTTGTTTATGGCTAGGGTCCACTAATGAGTGAATACATACCATAATCATCTTTTTGGGTTTGGAATATATCACTAAGGATAGTGTTTTCTATTTCCATCCATTTGCATGCAAAATTCAAGATGTCATTGTTTTTTACCCCTGAGTAGTATTCCAATGTATATATATTCCACACTTTCTTGATCCATTCTTCCATTGAGGGCCACCTAGGTTGTTTCCAGGTTCTGGCTATTACAAATAATGCTGCTATGAACATAGTTGCACAAATGCTTTTGTAGTATTGTTGGGCATCTCTTGGATATTTTCCCAAGAGTGGTATTGCTGGATCCTGAGGTAGATTGAGTCCCAGTTCTGAGCAACTGCCACACTGATTTCCAAAGTGTTTGCACAAATTTGCATTCCCACCAGCAAAGGAGGAGTGTTCTCCTTACTCTGCATCCTCTCCAGCATAGGTTATCATTGGTGTTTTTGATTTTAGCCATTCTGACAGGTGTAAGATGGTATCTCAAAGTCGTTTTGATTTGCATTTCCCTGATCGCTAAGGAAGTTGAACATGACCTTAAGTATCTTTTGGCCATTCGAACTTCTTTTGTGAATACGTCACACAGGTCATTACCCCATTTTTTAATTGGGTAGTTTAGAATTTTTATGTCCAGTTTCTTGAGTTCTTTGTATATTTTGGAGATCAGGCCTTTGTCTGATGTGGGGTTAGTGAAGATCTTCTCCCATTCAGTAGGATGCCTTTTTGTCTTAATGACTGTGTCCTTTGCTTTACAGAAGCTTCTCAGTTTCAGGAGGTACCATTTATTTATTGTTGTTCTTATTGTCTGTGCCACTGGGGTTTTACATAGGAAGTGGTCTCCTGTGCCCATGTATTGCGGCTCTTTCCCACTTTCGTTTCTATCAGGTTCAATGTGGTCCGATTTATATTGAGATCTTTAATCCATTTGGACTTGAGTTTTGTGCATTTTAATAGATAAGGATCAATTTTCATTCTCCTACAGGTTGACATCAATTATGCCAACAACATTTGTTAAAAATGCTTTCATTCTTCCATTGTATACTTTTAACTTCTTTGTCAAATATTAGGTGATCATATGTTTGTGGACTAATTTCCAGATCTTCTATTCGATTCCATTGGTCAACGTGTCTGTTTTTATGTCAATACCAAGCTGTTTTCATTATTGCAGCTCTGTAATAGAGTTTGAAGTCAGGGATGGTAATGCCTTCAGAAGTTCCTTTGTTGTATAGGATTATTTTGGCTAATCTAGGCTTTTGCTTTTCCATATAAAGTAACATAGCAAGATTCAATAAAACTAGGCATAAATCCTCATATTCAGGCTTGATGAGGCATTGTGGTAGAAGAGAAAGGATCCTGTGGTCAAGGAAAAGAATTAGAGATACCCTCTACCCTCTACTCCCACTGTTAAGAGTTTTGTAAAAACCTTTCTGTTATTGTTTTTATTTTATTTTATTTTATTTTTGATTTTCAAGACAGGGCTTCTCTTTAGCTTGGAGCCTGCCCTGGAACTAACTCTTGTAGACTAGGCTGGCCTTGAAATCACAGAGATCTGTCTGCCTCTGTTTCTCAAGTGTTGGGATTAAAGGAGTGTGGCACCACCACCGGAGAAAACTAATTTAATTCACCTTCTATGATTCACTTCATTGGTTATTTCTTTTTATTTTCTTCATTAACATGCAACCTTTGCAAGACAAATCTAACAACAGTTAAAAATGCAATAATTTCAATTATTTAAAAATAAACTAATTCAACTAGATTAATGAGCATTACCTAAATTTGAAATGATGTGAACATTTCTAGATAAACCAAAAAAGTTTTGAAAAATATGCTTCTTATGTGATACTGTATTTTTATTACAGACACAAAAGTTTATAATACTTATAGATTAGACTACTTTTCTGTCATAAATTCAGATGGTCAAGGTCTTTAAAACAGTTTTCAAACAAGAGGCAATGGATAATATTTTGATCTTTTTTCTCACTTCCATAGACAACTTTAGTCTCTTTTTTAAAATAAACAAATAAATAAATAAAGGTGAACATTTAACTGAGGTGGTGGTTGCTTAGAATTCAGATATTCAGTCCATTACCCTCACGGCAGGGAGTGTGACAGAATGCTGCAGACATGGTGCTACATCTCGATCAGAAGGCAGCAGGAAATGGACTGTGACACTGCCATATTTGATAGTAGGCGACCACAGAACCCACCCTCATGGTAACATACTTCCTCTAAGCTCCCACCCACTCCAACAAGGCCACACTTCTTAGTAGTGGGATTACATAGCTTTACAGGGCCTACTGCATTCACACTCCCACATTCCACTCCCTGGCCCCCATAAGCTTGTAAAAGTAACATAATGCAAAATTCCTTTTATTCAACTTCAAATTCGCCATAGTTTATCACAGTTACAACAACGATTAAAAGTCTAAAAGTTCAAAGTCTCTTCTGAGAGTCATGCAGTCTTTTAACTGTAATCCCCTGTGAAATAAAAATCAAAAAGCAGATCACAAACTTCCAACATATAATGGAACCATATATACATGAGCATTCCAAAATGTAGGGAAGGGAGCATAGTGAGGAAATACTGGATGAAAGTAAGACTGAAAACCAGCTGAGCAAACGCCAAACTCTGCATCTCCATTTCTAACACCAAATCCCTCCTCAGATCTCCAACTCCTGCAGCTGTGTTGACTGCAACACACTTGCTCTTGGTCTGGCTCCATGCCCTAATTAGCAACTCTCCTTGGTAGGTATTCCATGACTTGGGAATCTTTAACATCTTGTGGTCTCCAGTGAAATCCAGGCTTCAACTTCCCAGCTTCATACAATGTCCTTTCTAGGCCTCCATTTAGGGACACCCCTGACAGATGTCTGGCATTAGTGGCTTTCCTTAGGAGTGGAGACAAATTCCATAACCCCTTTCTTCTATCTTTTATTCTAAAGGAAGAACCACTTGACCAAAGCTGCTGCCAAGTTCTGCTGCTTGCTGAGGCTGGAACATAGCCCCCCTTTTTGATTGCATTTTCACAAGCTTTCTGATTTTACACTCTTAATGAGTGAGGTGGAGCCCAGAATTCTACTCCAAACAGGATGCTGACAAACCTTGGAGGCAGCATGTCCTGACAGCATGAAGCTATCAGTGTCAACACAAAATAAAATAGACATTCTATGAGACATTCGTGTATTTTCTCCACCTTTTTCATATCTGTGAACTCATAGTCATTATTTTATAATATATGTGGTTTGAAGAAAAATACACTCATCAGTGATTTGAGCAGGGTATATTTCAACAAAAATATGAGTAGCGAGTGAAAGTAATATTCTTTTTAAAAATGTTTCAGTTTTGTTATAAGCATCAAATTACAAATGGGCGATCTCAGAAAACAGTGTGTGAGGAAGATGGAAACAAAATGATATTTGATTCCTCTCACTTAAATAGATACTGATTCAACCATGACTTTGTTGAAAAATTATAATGATTAAATCAATAATTGAAATAATGCATTGGTCAATGCAATATGAGTTATATCAATTAAAAATGGTACATTAAGGGGCTGGAGAGATGGCTCAGAGGTTAAGAGCACTGCCTGCTCTTCCAAAGGTCCTGAGTTCAATTCCCAGCAACCACATGGTGGCTCACAACCATTTGTAATGGGGTCTGGTTCCCTCTTCTGGCCTGCAGGCATACACACAGAATATTGTATACATAATAAATAACAAATATTTTTAAAAATGGTAGGTTAATGTGGGTCTCTGGCTCTATCTCCATCCATCATGGGAAATTTCTATGGTGACGATTGAGATATTCAACAAAGTAACTATGAAACAAGTTCAGTTCAGGCACCCACTCCTCTGCTGCCCGAGTACCTAGCTGGGACTTCCCTGTGAATACCTGGGATC
>JAQHUG010000164.1:1742147-1759004 GCA_028555095.1 Dicrostonyx torquatus
ATATATATATATATATATATATATTATTTTTTAGACAGAATTTCTATGTAGCTTTGGAGCCTGTCCTGGAACGAGCTCTTGTATACCAGGCTGGCCTCCAACTCATAGAGATCTACCTGCCTCTATCTCCCAGCTGGGCTTGAAGGAATGTTGTACCACCGCACAGCAATGTCACAAGTAGTTACAAATTTTATTTCTTCAACAACATCTCATTGAGTATACAAACAACTGTTAAAGGTAGGTCCCTTGCCCAGCAGTAAATGACCAATACTAAATGAGTTCAATGGTATTGTTGGACGCTTATTGTCTTATATTGTTTTCCCTGGGCATTTTTTAACCTTAAAGGTTTTTTGATTATGTATTATAGTTTCAAATTTTCTATTCTTGTAGATTTCCACATGAGTGATTGTGTGTCTCTCTATCTATTTGTGCTTCTTGTAATTTTTCTTCAGCTCATTACTTTTCTGTTTGTTGTGTTTTATTCTGGTTTGTTATCTATTTCTAATTAGAGAGAGAGACAAATAGTGTGATTGTGGGTGGGTGTGGAAATATGGAGGATCTATGAATTATTGGAGAATGGTAAACTGATTCAAATATATTGTATGGAAAAATAGACGGTTTTGAGTTAAACAAAAAAGAAAAACAATGTCTTAAAAACAACCCAGAAAATTAATAATATGTTTATATTTCCAAACAAATTCCAGGTTCTACTCAATATGTTTTTATATGAAAACATAATAAGCTGTATAGGACAGTGATTCTTAACCTATGTGGGGGTTGTAACCCCCACAGGGTTTGCATATCAGATATCCAGCATATCAGATGTTTAAAATTCATAACAGTAGCAAAATTACAGTTAAAGAGTATCAGTGAAACAATTTATGGTTGGGGTCGTAACAGCATGAGGAACTGTATTAAAGGCTCACAGTATTAGGAAGGCTGAGAACCTCTGGCATAGGAAGAGTTGGTCCTCACAGCATTCCAACAGTACTGTAAACACCTGGGTGTCCAATAGTACTGTAAATACCTGGGTTTACAGTAATAGGAAGCAAAAATTTTCCTGTAATAGGAAGCAAAAATCACACCTTGTTCATGTCTTATACAACCTTTATTGTGTCTTGTTATTTTCATAGCTAAATATAACCCTACAAAATATGGAAATAATTTTCACTGATGATATTTTGTCTCCTCTGAGTTTAAAATGGCTGGTCTAAAATTAGCTTATTTTCCTATTATCTAGGATATGGGGCATACAAGAAGGCTCAGTGAGCCAAGATAAAATGCAAAGAAAAATATTTGCTTTACTGATTTACATATTTGTTTATATTTAGCACCAGGCTATAGAGAGCAAGACATTTTATTTTTCCTTCTGTTTTTATACTCATGAACCATGCAATTCGAGGTTGCCTGCTGCAAAGTTGTAAACTACCAGTTGTAATATCATAGTGGGAATCAAAAACCCACCAAATAGACAGAAAATGTGTTTTAAAAGAGACATCACCAATTTATTTGTTTATAGCTAAATTCCCCTGAGCATGCTGCTTCTATTCCTTTCTCCCTGATACATAGATCAAGTTTGAGATTTTTGTCTCCAGGGAACATATCGTGAGGAATAAACAAACAGGACCTTTTTCCTTTTCAAAACTTCACACTGTCCTTCAACTTCTATGGTCTTTGAAAGTTTCTCCCTCATTTAATCTATTTTATAGCACCTTAGTGCCCTACAGGAGTCTTCCACTGTCCTATTTGTCTTTTCTATGGAGGATTATTTTAAAGTCTGGCTGTTTAATAGTGACTAAATATAGCAGAGGGCATGGATTAGGACACATTAAACAGAGTTCTAGTTATTTTGGTGCATAGGATGATAATATTACTATACACTTGCTATGTTGTATTATGCTATTTTGTCTGTAAGCCTTGTAGATGATTCATCAAAAGAATATTTTAAAACATGACACTGTGTGTGGAGTTTACTCTCCTAAACAAAGCCTGTCAAAGCCTATTGAATGGATCTCTTGAAAGCTGATCAAAGAGGATAAATATTTAAATGGAAATAATGCAATAAATTTCATTTGATAAGTTCCTCAGTGGATTCATTAGTAGATGTAATTACCTCTTTAAGATACATATAAAAAAAAACCTTTTGTGGTTAGCAAAGAATTTGAGATTAATATAGTATTAAGTAAAATGTTATAAGTAAATGTTTCTGGCCACTCAGCAGCTCAGCCCTGAAATAATCACACAGCAATTGTATTAATTAAATCAATGCTTGGCCCATTAGCTCTAGCTTCTGATTGGCTAACACTTACATATTTATTTAACCCATTTCTATTAATTTGTGTATCGCCGTGTAGCTGTACCTTACCAGGTAAAGCTCCATCCAGCTCTCTCAGGGCTACATAGCTTCTCTCTCATTCTGCCTTCTTTTTTCCCAGCATTCAGTTTAGTTTTCCATGCCTACCTAAGTTCTGCCCTATCAGGCCAAGCCAGTCTCTTTATTAATTAACCAATAAAAGAACTCATAGACAGAAAGACCTCCCACACCAGTAAAATCAAAAAAAGTTGATGTTAAAATGGCCAGTAGGTTTAAGCCTATTACCTCTGATTCATTCCTTATAGAAAAACCAGGTGATTGAGAAATTATACTATGTTTTCATTTTAAAAGACAACATGCTTAAAAGAAAGAAAGTACAACTGAAAATTCATGGATGGGTAACAGGATATTAAGAATCATAATTGTTTTAAGTGGTTGAGAATAATAAATTTTACTCCAATAAATGTAGGGATAGGGAAAATTACAGGGTCACATTTACAGTTGCAAATTACTCCTCCAGCTGGTAAGGAACTAGCAGTTCAATTAGCTCTCATGAGTACATCCATTAAATCTGTAGTGACAGGGTAATTACAATCAATACGCAAGGTACAAAGAATATGTGAAATGCGTAGTGCTGTGGTTAGTTATGGGCATGATGCCAAAGACAGTTCCTAGTTTCAGGGTTTGAATGAGGACCTATCATTGTTAATTTCAGCTGTGAGGTATAAATTTCAAAGAAAAAATACTATTCTGTGTTTTGGGTGCATGTGTGGGACAAATGGATATATATATATATATTAAATAATTAACTGCAGAAACTGCTGGGTGGGAAAAGAAAGGTGGTAATACATGTCTTGGAATAGGCAGAGATACGTGCAAATCCTAAGTGGGAATCTTAAATTAGAAAATACACTAAAAAATTATATGGCTACAGTACATCTATCCAACATTTCTAAACAAACTAAAACAACTTACAGGAAAAGTCATTACAGCAGTATAAGAATGGTTAAAACGGCACCGACTAACATGAGGATTGCAGCTGCTTTAAGTGATATGAATTCCTTCTTATCTGCAACAATTTCTCAGGCATACATCTCTTTGATGAGGCTTAGAACGATTTGTTTAAAGGCATACATCTATTCTGGATGACTCAGAATGATAGTGTCGCAACCTCTGCCTCTGGTTGTGACACTGCAAACAAAAATGAAACTAGATCAAATACGCCAGGCAAATGCTTTCTTCCTGCATGCAAAGCTGTCATTCTCAAATAAAAGGGAGCTTGCAAAAACTTTCATCATTTCTAATTTGAAGAACAAGGTAAAGATAAATCAACAAAGTAAATATTTAGTGGCAGCATATGCATCAAGAACATGGTGATCAAAATTAAAGTGAAACTGTGCAAGTTTGGGAACAGTGGGACAAGTGGAGATAAGAAGTAAAGCAAAGACAAGTGCACAAGGAGACACGGGCTAATTTAAATAGGCCAAATATTAGCATAATTCGTTACTGTAAAGGAGACTGAAATAACTAGAGAATAATATTTAAGACATGAAGCCAGTTCTGAAGGACACAGAAGTCATAAAGAGTGGACACAAACCAATTACCTAAGATATAAAGCTTCACGGAAGGTATGCCTTCTCAGCTCTAGAGTGAAGCCAGGTTTCTGGACTTGGATGGTAGGGTCTCCTTGTCACACAGAAAAGTTTTTTTTCTGTTTTTTTTTTTTTTGGTAAAATTTATTAGCTTTTTCCCCTCTGTGTGGAAAGGGAATTGTGTGATGGAGGTCCTTTGCAACTAAATATGAATTGTATTCTGTTTCTGTGAGCTGGGTGTAACATGAGGGTCCTGCTCGTTGGGGTTTGTGTCCCGCCCGGTACCCCACAGCCGGCAAGCCCCAAAGAAAATCACACAGAGAGTCTACATTAGGTTATTAACTGATTGGCCCATTATCTCAGACTTTTTACTAGCTATTATAACTTATATTAACCCATCTATGTTAGCCACATGGCTCGGTACCTTTTCTCAGCTGGGCAGCTTACATTGTTGCCTCCTTGGTGATCTGCGCAGGAATGCCAAGGGAGCTTCCTGCTTCCCAGATGTTCTCCTCGCCCTGCCTCTACTTCCTGTCTGGTTGATCCGCCTATACGTTCTACCTGGCCAATCAGCATTTATTTAAAACATGATTGACAGAATACAGACAAGTCTCCCGCAGCAGCTGGGTAGTATATAAGCCTTTGACTTGACCCTGAAGAATGTTCCACTGAAAAGAAAAAAAAATAACTGGTGTTAGGCAAGCTATCCACAAAATATGAAACTAGTTCTTTTCCCAAATCAGTAAAATGTTCATCGTTTACTGTAATATGTTTTGTATTTTTCTGCCAGCATCCTCTGATTAGACACAACATTACAACAAAGGTGAAAAAAAAGTTTTGACATAATCATTTCATAGTTTTAAGTGCAAGCATTTGATTTAAATTTGGAGACATTTTTAAACATCAATAACGATGAGCAGAAACTGAAACACTAATTTAGAAAATCAGAATTACATTGAAATAAAAATTCTTAGGGGACAGAATAGACTTAAATAATGATAAAGAAGTGAAATTTTCTTCTTTAGTATATAACTGTATAAAATTTTGCATCTAGTGAGGCCATATCCAAATAATTGGGGAATTATAAGACAGCTGTTAAAGAAGTCCATTACTGCAATGAGAGATTAGTTTTCAGTTCCCTGTCTGTAAGGTTAAGCAGACTAATGAATCAGAATATGTTTTGTCAGAATAGTATCTCAAATTCACTTGATTTATCTGGCATTTATTGAATATTCCACCTAATATGTGGATAATCCAATCCAATGAAGATGGTTGTGGAATTGAGCACATTCTAGAGAGTAAAACACCATCTAACAGATTAGATAGACTAGAAATTGTCCGAAATATGCTATCAGTCAACAAATAAATTAAAGTAGAATCAAAATGCCAGAAACATAACTAGGGATTTTTAAATATTAGGAGACTAAAAGGGCAAGTTTCCAAATATTCTACATGTTTAAGAAAAGTGAAGCAGTATTTTGTATGATGAAGATGTAGAACAAGTGTTTGCCTAGCAATAAACAAATCTCTGGTAATCAACAAATTTCCAGAGCATTATAAGCTATCCATTATTTCAGTACATCTGAGATAAGCCTAGGAGGAACAGAGATCTTCTCTTCTTTTTTGTTTGTTTGATTTTTTTTTTCTTATTTCTTAGTAATTTGAAGTGAAAAAAAGTGAGGTTCAGTTCAGCTATATAACTCAGCAGGTAAAAATGATGGATGGGTTGAACCCAGAAAATGGAAAATTGCTGAATCCACAAGCTGTCCTCTGACCTCTCCCATGTGCCCATTCCCAGCCTTCCCTCTACATAATAAATGAACAAGTATAAAAATTGAGGCTGTCATGAGAGGAACACTGAAAATGAAAACTATAATGTGTATATTAAAGAAAAACCCATGATAAAGCACAAAAACCTACTTACACAATTTGACGGATAAGAAAGAGAGTAAACTGCAAATATTCACCATTAACCTTTGACACTGCTAATGTCACTAATCCTATGGACATGAGGAAGTGAAGAGTAACATGCCTTTATGGGAAATAATGTTTGATCCCAAACTTGGGAATCTGAAATTGACCCTTTGGATCTACATTGTGGAAGGGAGAATCAACTCTCCTGCTAGTTGTCATTTAATCTCCGTCTGCTTCCTTTGCCTGTAAGCCCCCAACCCTGTCAATAGATATAACATGTTCTTGTAATTAAATGTTACAAACAAGGTTATGACATTGGCTTATTGAAGCATGAATTTGAAAAAAAAAACATTAAACTTAAAAGCTCACAGTTAAAATACGTTTAATTCAATTAAGAGGTTTCTAACTACATTCATTATGTGTTTTAGAAAAAAGATAATTATACTTACTAGAAGTTGACCCAAATGTTATGAACTATTTATTTATTTATTTATTTTCAAGACAAGGGTTTCACTATGTAGTGCTGGCTGTCCTGGAACACACTCTATAGGGCAGGCTAGCCTTGAAGTCAAAGATATACACTTATATCTGCCTCCTGAGTACTGGGATTATGGCATGTGCCACCATGCCCAATAATAACTATTGTTAAATGGGATACTTTGGTGTTGTTTCCAACAATGTCATAGTTGAGACTTCAAAGGAATGCCATTGCCCTGTGTACCTTAGTTCTTTTTCTTTTGTTTACTTGCATAGTTTTCCATTTGAAAATGCCAAAGTATATTTAGGGTTTACATCAAATTTATCTAATAACTTTCCATTTCTTCCAGTGATATACATAAGCTATCTTATAATTTAAATGCAGCAATTACAATGATTGTTATATGGGTATATTTTGAAATTCACTAATATGCTAGTCTTTTCTTTTAAGTTTCTTTAAAATTTCCTCAAAGTCCAGATATCATAGCTAAATGCTGAAAATTTTTATTTCAGGAACATCTACCTTCATGCACTTTTTTTTTTCGGCCAAGAAATGATTTAATTTATACATTTTCTGTGTCATTATTTTTGTGGTCGGTGAATGGGAAAAGCAAGTGGCCCCTTCCCCCAACAGATTGGTGCACAAATGTGGTGAGCTAAATCCAAGTAAAACCTAAAAAACTTAAAAATTAACTCTAGACACAAAAGAACAGAGTTAAGCATTATTTGCTAGCAACATTTTCTTGGATAGGCTTTCTTTGCTAGAAACAAGCATAGGCATGCCTCCTTATAAAGTGTTTCTCCTGCTTCAGGCTTAGCCATAAAAAAGTCGCACTCAGTTATAAAACACAGCTTCCTGGGCCATGCTGCCAGCAAAACCTCTAGCTAAAGAGCATTTCTTTTTTTTTTTCTACCATTATTTCTTTTTTCTAACTTCATTTCTTTTCTCACATTTGTATACATTTTTATTACTTTATAAATAATATCAATCAAAATTTCGAGACCAGCATGCACTTTCTTTTTAAACATAAATCTCTATTCCCCCAGGACCAGCTCTGTCTCTAACTGTCAGTCTTCTATCTTTAATGCTGTGGTTACAAGCACGTTCTTTAATTCCTTGCTAAATTGGCCACTTTTAACAATTTTCTCCATTCCTTTGCTAATACACATTGTAAAGCTTTCTGATACATGGTCAGGCATGGCTAAGGAAGTGTTAATAAAACCACAGTTTGTAACTGCTTAAAATGTTGCTATTTTCCAATTGGCATTACGTTATTATGAAAAGTACTGGAATGTATCTGAGAGCCAAGTAAGTATATATTAACACAAATAAGTGCTAACTACAATTTATCTTAATAATCAGTTACCATAAGATCCTGACTCCATTTATTTTGGTACAGTAATGACTGTCTTATGTACAGATAGCATAGAATGTCATTACTAATGATTCAATATGATTAGAATTATTATTATTCCTATAGATATGTGTTAACTAAAATACATAAATACTATAGGAGGCTCCACATAAAAGTCCCTTAATTATTCAATGGAAGAACAATCACATCCTATCCTTCATAGACCACACCAATTAAGATACTGGATTACAATACTTTCCTTCTGAAAGGAATGATATGAGAATAAAAAAAATTCCAGAGAGTTTTTAATCAACTAAAATTGAAAATAAAGACCAACCCTAAGTGATTCTAATGAAATTAATTATATAATATATAAGAGCACATGTGAACTAATTATACATGAGTCCACAAGGGTTGAATGACTGAGAGTTGAGACATATAGGGAGGACAACACATTAATAACCATTGATGCATTTATAGCCCTGTGCCAAAGGAAATGCAATATAGGAAGATGAAGTCACAGAAGACAGGTCACTTGGCACACCAAGACTTAAGATTTGAAACTTAGAAGTAGCAACTTTACTGTGTTCAATCCTGTGGAGGGAGATATAACTGACATTCAAACTCACTACAATTAAAGTACTAACTCACACTCAGATCATGGAAAAATTCTATTTCTCATAATTTAAATGTAAAACAAGTAAAGAATTTAAATATCATAGCTTTAAAAACTTTAGAATGGTGATTTTGATGCTTTTAATATAGTCAAAGTTGTACCTAATTGGAGGATTATCTAATTTTCAGATCATTTTCTATCCCAACAGAAACCTCTTGCTCATTAGCAATCATCCTTCACATATCTTTCTTGATCCCTTGACTGTCAATGATTTTTTTTTAAATTATCTCTTTGAATGAATCTGTCTTGTTGCTCATGCTTCCTTTCTGTTCATGTCATAAAACACTCTGACCAAAAGTAACCTAAAAGAATAACTAATATATTTTGCTTACACTTACAAATTATAGTTCATCACTGAGGGAAGGCAGGTTAGGAACTCAGTGCAGGCAATTGAAGTAGAAACTTTGTGCTCACTGTCTCATGCTTAACTTGTATGTATGTATATGTATGTGTGTGTGTAAATACACACATGTGTGTAAATACACACGTGTGTGTCAGATGACCATATGACCATCTTCTCAGAGACAAGGGCATCTAGTAGGATGGATCTTCCTGATTCAATTAATAATTAAAATAGTGTCTCATAGGCATGCCCTGGGGGCCAATCTGAAATCGGCAATTCTTCAGTAGATACTTTCTTCTCAGCTAATGCTAGACCAAGTCAAGTTGACAATAAAAGCTAAAAGGGGCAGCATGATATTTCATATGAATAGGATAATGCTATATGTACTTTTTCTAAAATACATTCACTTTATGACTGAAAATCCTATTTACTTAAGGCATTTAGCACCAGTGGATATTTCCAGTAGCAATACTACACCTAAAAGTCCAACAGAAAATTGTGCTTCCCAAGTCTACCTGCCTATATGACTGGATACAGAAAAATACAACTAGATCAGATTGGCAAAAGAGTCTTCTAAAAAGAGAAAAAATAAAGTATGAAATATTTCATTATGAATATGAAGTGGAATTTCTCGAAGAATCACTGTAGGCAAGTCAAATATTTTGTCAAAGCTTTGTTTGGCCAAATACAATGCAAAAATAAAAGAAAGACAAAGAAATCAATAGCTACAATAATATAAGCTTGTAGGGGATAGAAAAGAATAGATAAGGATAATCTAGAAAAAATGAATTCTAACTAAGTGCTATCATAACTGAATTCTAAATATAGACATAAGCAATTGCTGATACAGTTGGTCTCCCCATTCTCTGGGAAAATGTTGATGGTTTTGTGCTCTTGCTTTTATATTTTACATGTAAGTATATTTATAGTCCTTCTTGTCTTACAAAAAGTTTTTCACTTTCCATATCAATGTTGTATTTAGTTAGCACTTTAAAACTTATTTTCTCTAATAATTAGTGTCTACACAGCTGTAATCTCCTAAATTATCTATAGAAATATTGGATTTTTAAAATTAGTTTTCTAACTGTTTCTTAGCCTCTTTTTCTGGGTCAATTAACACAGAATTTACATAAAAGAAACTGCTGCATAGAATTGCTGAATTTTATAACATCTATCTTTCCAATTCTAATAATACTGTCAGTTCAATTTACAACTGGATGTAGTGATTTTCATCCCCTACAGCAATACAAGATAATGTGCATCAATCAAAGTATGGTTTATGATCATTCGTAGTATTCCTCAGTGTTTGACAATTTGATTCAATAAAGTGATTCAGTTTTTCTTCACTGGATTGTTAATACATTGAATTATCATTTGTTTTCAATATTGGTGATCAAATCAAGGTCCTTGTGCATGTTAGGCAAGTGAATTATATCATAAATCATGATCATGTTTTTTTCTCAGATTTATCCTACTTTCAATTATGTATATATTTGTGTGTCTGTGTAACTTTCTGTATGAGTATGTATTGGAGGGTTTATTGACTTAACATGAGTTACAGGCTTTTGTTACTATCCAGTGTGGGTTCTGGGAACTTCACTCAGACCCTCTGCATGAGCTGCAAGTTCTCTTAACCACTAAGACATCTCTTTTAAATCATCATTTATATTTTATATATTTTTATTCTTACTCAAGTAACTCAAGTAACTCATGTTCTCTGATATCTACTTCCTATATTTGACAATGCGGCAGTAAGTTGACATGCAATAGAGTCTCTTACTTTCAATTAAAGAGTATATGTATAAAAATAATAATTGCACTAGTACTAAATCATTAAAGAACAGAAAATGTAGAATGTATATAGTTATGAAAGAAGTTTAACGTGTGAATTGGCATGCATTGTTATTGATTGCTAAGCAATCTCATGAAATGCTAGCTGAAACAAAGCTGTGTATTTCATCCTATATCTAAGGGTATAAAAATCAAAAGTTTCACTATCTATCTGAACATACAAATTGAAGGAATGCCCGCTTTATTTTTTTAGAATATGACATATTTTCCATTTAAAAATCGTTTTTATTAAGCTGTACATTTTTCTCCACTCAGCTTCCATCCTGACTCCTCCTGTTCTACCCTCTCCCATGACTCCCACACTCACAATTTATTCAAGAGTTCTTTTCTTTCTTTTTTTTTTGTTCTTTTATTTTTCTACTTCTCATGTAGATTAGAACAATATATGTCTATCTTAGGATCCTCTTTGTTGTCAAGGTTCACTGGGATTGTAAATTATAGGCTGGATTTCCTTTGCTTTATTTCTAAAAGCCACGTATGAGTGAGTACATATTAGATTTGTCTTTCTGAGTCTGGGTTACGACACTCAATATGATGCTTTCTAGATCTATTCATTTGCTTGCAAATTTCAAGATTTCGTTAGTTTTTCCACTGTGTAGTACTCCATTACATAAATGTACCACAATTTCTTTATCCATTATTTGGTCGAGGGGCATTTAGGTTGTTTCCAGGTTCGAGATATGACAAATAATGCTGCTATGAAAATAGTTGAGCACATGTCTTTGTGATATGAATAAGCATCCTTTGAGGGAAATAACCCAATGTGATATTGCTGTGTCTTGAGGTAGGTTGTTTCCTTATTTTCTGAGAAATAACCACATTGATTTCCAAAGTGACTGTACCAGTTTGCACTCCACCAGAAGTGGAGGAGTGTTCTCTTTACCCCACATCATTTCTAGCTCAAGTTGTCATCACTGTGTTTAATTTTGATAAGTCTTACAGCAGAAAATGGTATCTCAGAATTTTTTTCATTTGCATTTCTCGGATGGCTAAGAATGTTGAGCATTTAAGATCTTTCTTATTCTTTGGCTGCTGTTGTGTCTTGTTGAACATGTCCTTTGCTTTAAAGAAGCTATTCAGTTTCAGGAGGTCTCATTTATTAATAGTTTCAGTATCTGTGCTACTATGGTTATATTTATTAAGTGGTCTCCTGTGCCAGTGCATTCAAGTGTACTTCCCAATTCCTTTTCTATGAGGTTCAGTGTGGTTGGTTTTATGTTGAAGACTTTGATTGATTTTGACTTGAGTTTTGTGCATGGAGATACACATGGATCTATTTTCATTCTTCTACAGGTTGATATCTAGTTATGGCAGCACCATTTGTTGAATATTCTTTCATTTTTATATTTTATATTTTTTACTTCTTCATCCAAAATCAGGTGTTTGTAGGTATGTAGCTTATGATCCGGGTCTTTAATTTGGTTTCTTTGATCCTCCTGTCTGTTTTTATGGCAAACCCAGGCTGTTTTCAGTACTGTAGCGCTGTAGTAGAGTTTTAAGTCAGGGATTGTGTTACTTCCAGAAGTTCCTTTATTGTACAGGATTGCTTTGGCTATGCTGGCTTTTTTTTTCTTTTCCATATGAAACTGAATATTGTTCCTTTGAGGTCTGTGAAGAATTTTGATGAGCATTCCATATAATCTGTAGATTGCTTTTTTAAGATTGTATTTTTTACTATGTTAATTCTACATACCCACGAGCGTGGGAGAACTTTCCATTCTCTAGTGCTTTCTTCAATTTCTTTCTTCAAAGATTTAAAGTTTTTGTCATACAGGTCTTCCACTTGTTTGGTTAGAGTTACATCAAGACTTTTATGTTATTTGTGGCTATTATACAGGGTAATATTTCTCTGATTTCTTTCTCAGCCCATTTATCATCTGTATAAAGGAGAGCTACTGATTTATTTACTCTTGTATCCTACTACATTACTGAAGGTGTTTAAGAGTTGTATACTTCCAAGGTAGAATTTTTGGGGTCATTTATGTAAACTATCATATCATCAGCATATAGTAGGAGTTTGGCTTTTTCTTTTCCTATTTGTATCCCTTGATCTTCTTTTGTTGTGTTATTGCTCAAGTTAGGACCTCAAAAACTATATTGAATAGATACAGAGAAAGCCAACAACCTTGTCTTGTTCCTGATTTCAGTGGAATTGCCTTGAATTTCTCTCCATTTAGTTTCATCTTGGCTGTTGCCTTTATTACTTTTAGGAATGTTCCTTGTATCCCTGCTCTCTCCAAGACCTTTATCATAAATGTATGTTGTATTTTGTCAAAAACGTTTCAACAACAAATGAGGTGATTTTTTAGTTTGTTTATATGGTGGATCATTTTGACAGATTTTCATATGCTGAACCATCCCTGCATTCTGGGATAAAGTCTACTTGGCCATGTTGCATGATTTTTCTCATGTGTTCTTGGATTCAATTTGCTTGTATTTTGTTGAGTATTTTTGCATCAATGTTCATAGTGATATTGGTCTATATTTTCTAGTCATGTCTTGGTATGGTTTCAGGATCAGGGTAACTGTAGCCTTGTAAAAAGAGTTTGGCAATGTCTCTTCTCTACTGTGTGGAAAAATTTGAGGAATATTGATATTAGTTCTTCTTTAAAAATCTTATAGAAGTATGTGTTGAAACCATCTTTTCCTGAGTTTTTTTGGTTAGGATACTTTTGATCACGGTTTTTATTTCTTTATCAGTTATATCCTGTCCCTCTTCAGAATGTGAAGGATGAATCTTCTTTCAGTTTCTGATTCAGATTTTACTCTATTTCAGAAGCAGCTTAGTAGATGCACCCAGAAAAATGTGCTTCTACAGCAATCTAGGTGTATTTTAGTATAGATGACACATACTTACACATAGTAATTTTTAATGTAAAATTTGATTCTTGTTGTAATAACACTATGCTTTCATACTGGTAGATTGAAAGCATGGTTTTTGAACCATGATGTGGATTGTGTAAAGTGTCCATCAAGGTTGCCATCATTGTGCATGTCATCTATCTTTATATATCAAGAATGTGGAGAACCAATATCAGCATAGAATTAGCAGAACTTAAAGTAATTTTTTAAATCACTAAAACAGTTATATTCCAAAAGCATGTTCATTTTACTTCACATTTGTACTACTTTCTAGTAGCTTCTAAAACAAAATATCAGTGTCCATGTTGCTATGAAAAAATGTTCATCCCCACTTCAAGAGATTTGAAGGCAAGGTAAAAGTGTTGGCAGTTTCAATTTATCCTAAAGATTTCGTCTGTGACCTGCATATGACAGTCTTATCTAAGATCTCATATGCTTGTTCCTCTTTTATCTATGATTTTTTTTTCAAATTTTCTCTTTTCAAAATGACAATATAGCATGGCAGGCTAAAGATAACAACTTCATCACTGAGACTGAACTTAATTAATCAGTTATTTCTGAATATTTTCTGTAGATAGCTACGTTTAATGCACTCATGATGAAGGCTTTATATTTCAGGCCTTATCAATATAATTTCCAACTTCAGAATCCATCCAATTCACTGGTGACAAGCCACTTTAACAATACACAATAATCTCTGAACCAATAATCCATTTCAAGAAACAATCCAAGCAAAAAGCAACTGCCTCACTTAAGATTGTTCTTGATTTAACACCTTAAAAGCACCTTTAAAGATAATTTTCATTAAAAATAGTTTGTTTAGCTGTTAAGAACATACACTACTCTTCTGGAAGACACAAGATAAGTTTTCTACTTCCACGTTCAGTGACTAATGATTTTTTGTAATTCTGCTTGCATGATACCCTCTTCCAACCACTTGCCAATTCCCAGGGAACCCTGCCTCAAGGTGTGAATAGGACCACTTGGTTCTTAGTCGAAGTCCTTCATAGCCTTTTCTCCTAATCCGCCTTTATTCATGTGTGCCATACACCAAGGTAAAGAAGCACCCATATTCAGCAACTCACAGTTATCATACTTTCTTAATTTTAAAACTACAACAGAAATCCCACAACAAAGATCAGATATTAATACCTAAAATCACTAAAGTCATCACAACACCAGAAGTCTAGCTGTCAGCATAAAAACACAGTCAGAATAGCCAGTACAATATGTCTCCAGTAATCCTATGTGGCAATATTTTGTCTGTTATCTAACATATAAAGTTTGCCTTAAGATCAGAGTGCAGAGCTAGCCACCACTTAGCTATAGAGGCCAGGCAGTGATAACATACAACTTTATTCCCAGCAGTCAAGAGATAGAGGCAGAAGGAACTTTGTAAGTTCAAAGCCACCATGGAATAAACACGATTGATTCAGTCTAAAAGAAAAACAGAGACAGACAGTTGTGGCTTACATCTTTAACTTCAGTACTTGGGAGTCAGTCACATACCTTTAATAAAAGTACTAGAGAGCTGAAAACAGGAAGGGATTTGGCTGGGAAAAGAGAGGAATATAAGGTGGGAGGAGACAAGACCTCAAGGAATCAAGTCTAAGGACTTGTAGAGATAGGATACCCCATTCAGTCTGAGGATTTCATAGAGGTAGGAACTAGTGGCTAGCTTCTCTGCTTCTCTGATATTTCAGCTTTCACCCCCCGAATATCTAACTCTGGGTTTTTATTATTGAGAACAATTAGATTCATGCTACAACACTACTATAGTATATCCTGGAAAATGTAATATATCTGAAGTACAAAACAAGGACTTCAAAATAGCAATCATGACTATGTTCAAGGACCTTAAAGAGGCTATCAACATATCATTTAATAAAGTCTGTGTAAACAAAAACAATAAAATGGTATGAATAAAATAGTTTAACACACAAAAGTAGAAATAGAAAGAGATAGAAAACACAAACTACTCCAAACTGAAAATGAAAAATTGAGAAAGTCAAACAAAAACTGGCAGATAGTCCTCACCAACAGAATACTTGACATGGAAGAGAAAATATCAGGTGTGATACATAAATAAGAAAAAATGAATTCATCAATCAAACACAATTTAAATAAAAAATCCAAATGCAAAACAACCAGGAAATCTGTAATTGTATAAAATGACCAAATAATAGATAAAGATGGAGAAAAACCTTGACTAGGATAGAAAATATTTTCAATGGAATCATAGGGAAAAAAAGCTTCCTAAGCCTAAAACTAAGGTGCCTATCAAGATACAAGTAGCACACAAAACTTCATGAATACAAGACCAGAAAAGAAATTCCCATGGCCCGTAACATTCAATAAATGAACACACAGAACAAAGAAAACTATTAAAATCTGCGAGGAAAATAGACCAAATAATATATAAAGGGAGACACATTAGCATAACACCTAAGTTATCAGTGGAAAAATCTATAAGACAGAAGGGCTTGGACAGATTCTACAAACTCTAAGAAAACACCCACAGATGCCAGCATAGACTACCATATTCAGCAAAGCTATCAAGCACAATAGCAGGAGAAAACAACCTTCAATGCTAAAACAAACTTAGGCAGTAAGTATCTATATATCCAGTTCAAAAACCTTTAACTTGAATAGGCTATCCGCAATCCAAAAATACAAAGAATAAATAATCCCAGACTAGCAAAGCTAAAAAGGGAAACAAAGTACACCTTCATAGCAAAATAGCAGGTATCAATAAACACTGCTCATTGACAAATCTCATTACTAAAGGACTCAATTCTCCAAAAAAGACACATGTTACAAGATTGAATTGGAGAATATGTTCCATCTTTCTGCTAAATTCAAGAATCCTACATAAATATCAAAGATAGACCTCACCTCAGTTTAGAATGATGGAGAGGATATTCTAAGAAATTTAGCCAAAGAAGCAAGCAAATGAAACTATATTAATGTCTGATTAAATACATTTAAAACCCCAAGTTATCGACAAAGAAAGAGAAGGACCTGATATATTTATCAAAGAATAAAATCCAACAAGATGATATTGACAGTCTAAATATTTATATAACAAACATGAAAACACCCAAGTTCATAAAAGAAACATTACTACAGATTAAAAATCACATATTTAATCTTATATAATGACATTGAGGCTTAGAAAACTCAGGGTAAAGAGAGCTATGGATAAAGCATTCTTAGGTGCAAAGTCCTGGGCTATTCCCCCTTTTTGCTTTATTAGTAGCTCCTTCAAAGAGCGGTTGGCTCTTTCTACGATGCCCTGTCCCTGAGGATTATAGGGCAGACCAGTATGGTTTTGTACCTGCATCTGTCTATAGAACTGTTTAAATGAATGTGACATATAAGCTGGTCCATTGTCTGTTTTAAGGCATCGGGGTTTACCCCAAGCTGCCCAGGCCTCAAGACAGTGGCTAATAACGTTTGTCACCTTTTCTCCC
>JAQHUG010000164.1:1775271-1793009 GCA_028555095.1 Dicrostonyx torquatus
GATGGTTTTAATGCAGAATTCTACCAGAACTTCCAAGAAGAACTAATACCTATACTTCTTAATGTGTTTCACATAATAGAAAGAGAAGGGGCATTGCCAAACTCATTTTATGAAGCTACAGTTACCCTGATAACTAAACTACACAAAGACGCAACCAAGAAAGAAAATTACAGATGAATTTCACTTATGAACATCTATGTAAAAGTTTTCAATAAAATATTGGCAAACCGAATCCAAGAACACATCAAAAAAGTCATCCATTTTGATCAAGTAGAGTCCATTTTTAATACTAGATTGTTTTGATATTTCCTCTGCCAACAGAATTTTCACACAACCCTTTGCTTTTCTCTCAGACAGACTATTTGGACAAAAACAAATGTTTAAGATCCTGAGACTTTTCATGACAATGAGACATATGCTTCAGGTAGCACCAATAGATTCAATAAGATGACGGGCACCAAAGAGGCTCATTATGGAGCTGGCTGACCATTTGGCAAGAAACTGCTCTTGTCTGGACTGCTTGATGAACTTGACATGTCGGACCCACAGAGAAATGACTGCTGAACTTGCTTAAAGTTGTGACTGTCTTTCAGGGTTCTTGAAAAAAAGTCTAAAAGACATTCTAAAGAACACAGAAGAAACTGACTGACAAACTACCAATATAGCAAAACTATCTTTGAAATTTCCTGCTTCATGGAAAAGTCTGCTGGATAATATGGCCATGTAGGCTGAATATGGATGCCTCAATAACACAGAAGAACCTTGGGTGACTGTCCAGGCAATGAGTTGTCTCTGTCAATTCTAAAGTTTTGGATGTTGCTTACAATGCACTTCCTGTTAACTTAGGTAATATTGTATCATTCTGTAGACTTTGATGGAGTTGAAGAATAGATAGTTATAATTATAGTTATCCTTAGATATAATAAAAGATAAAATAGATATAAGTATCTGTAAATATTGCGTGACACCTGTTTTGTTATGTTAAGTTAAAACCTTACTTTTTTATTTAAACAGAAAAGGGAAAATGGTGTGGGAGTTCATTCTGTCTATGTGTTGCATTTATTGGTTACTGAATAATGATACTACCTTGGCCTGATGGGGTAGAAATTAAGCAGATGGGGAAAACTAAACTAAATGCTGAGAGGAAGACAGCAGAGAGAGAGAGAGAAAAGCCATAGAGCTTCTGGAGAGAGATGCTGGAAACTTTAGCAGGTAAGCCACAGCCTTGTGATGATATACAAATTACTAGAAATGGGTTAAACTAAGATGTAAGAGTTAGCCAATAGGAAATTAGAGCTAATGGACCAAGTTGTGATTTAATTAATTAAGTTTCTGTGTGATTCTGGTCTAAGCTAGTTGGGTGGCCAGGAATGAATAAGCAGCCTCCCACTACAGTATGGTTATAGAAAAATGTGGAGAGTGAAATGAGAGAATTAAATGGAGTTATAAAGAAAAAAATGGAGGTAATATGAAAATGGAAAGCTAAAACTTATGGCTATTTAGGGGACACATGAAAAGTTAAACAGTAGAAGAAGTTAATTATAATATATACATATATGAGAGGATTCTAAATCAATTACTAACTAATGCAGATAAATGAGCTCAAAGTAGATATCTCATATCACCAAGTGAAACTTTCCATGTAAGGATTGGGTTATTGGCCAACATTGCCCATTGGAAATTATTTTTAACAATTCAGGCTGTGCCAAGATTATTTGTTGCTCTCCACAAATTGGTTTTAAGATCCTATTTCTCAAGACAATATCTACTTATGCAGTGAACAGAGAGAAGTAGAGTTCATGCCTATTTAGAGCTTTTAACCCCACTGACAAAAGTTCATAGTACTGAAAGGTAGTCTGTGCATTACCAGGGGAGAAAGGTAAACATCAGCAATACTACAAACTCTTCAATCTACAATGATGACATGTTGGCATGATAAGATGCCGTGATACGGACACAAATTTTTTGGAAGCAACCAATGAACTATATGATTGAATTTAAGGACCACTCTATGTGATGAGTCCTATGCCTGTCACTGTTCTACTGGCCAAGAATCTGATACTAGATATATCATGGAGATAGGGAGAAGCCAAATACTGCTGTTCTGCTAAAAGAACACAGCAATGAAATGATTCTTACTGGCATTCTACTATATCTGTAGACCAGAGAGTCACTAGGCCATCAAAAGAAAAGCTTTATTTGCAGTAAATGAGAATTATTACAGATATCAACACCAGACATTGTGTAAAAAGTGAGAAACCTAAGACTTCTCAGTCCAAACAGAAAGTTTTCATCAAATTTTCTCCCATCAGGGCTCATGTAACTAAAAATGGAAGTGGAGGAGTAAAGACTGTAAAAGCAAGTGGTGATGGATAGAATAATTGAAAGAGTGTTTTCCAAGAAAAATAGAACTGGTGCACATGTTAATTCACAAGAACTAATGCAGCATGTATAGGACCTGCACAGATCTAACCAGATGGGTGCTGGCCCTGAAGTGGGAGTGCAGACATAAACTACCATTCCCACCAAGAAACAATCTCCAATTAACAACTGTTCAAAAAAGAAAAATTAGTTTTAACATAATCTCACTGTACATGCAAAACAAATTCCAGGGAAGGCCCTTAGCCAAAAGTCAATGACCAACACAAAAGGAATACAAAGCTATCTTTGGGGAATTATTATCTATTAATGCTTTGAGCTTTTTTTTTTTAACTGATTTTTTGCTTTTGTATTGTTTCTGATTTTTAATTATGACGACTATTATGTGTGTGCCTCTGCATGTGAATGTGTTCCCTGTAATCTTTATTACTTTTTCTTTTGTGTATAATTTCGGCTTGATAGTTTATTCATTTTGTTTTAACAATATTTGTTTTATTTTCCTATTTCTTTAAATGAGAGAAAATAAGACTGGGAGTTAAAAGAGTGGAAAGATGGGGAAGATTTAAGAGGAAACAAAGGAAGGCAAACCATAGTCAGAAAATATTACATGAAAATAGTTTTTCCTTCAATTAAAAGATAAAATTAAAAATAAAGAAGCACTGACACACCAGTGCTATTATAATCCAGCTAATACCATGGCCCTAAATTATGATCTAATGTGCCATCTTCTTAACAGTTCAAATACTAGATTCCACATAGCTAAGAGATATTGCATAGGTAACGGATGAGTACATATATAAGAGAGACATAAAATTGCCAAAACCTTTCCATAATTCATAGGCTATAACTAACAAAATTATGGTTAAAATACTATTTGATTTAAAGACCCTTCTCTTACCTTATCTTCAGGATAAGAAGTAACAGAATTTAAAAAGACTAATAAGATTCATCATAGAAAAGTTTCTGAAGAAATATAAGTTATTCAGAAGTATTTATTGCCAGTAACAACTGCTTTGGAACATATTAAAAAATAATTTACCTGATAATAATTCAAAGGCTATAAATCTGAAAGCAATGACAAGCTATGTTATGAAGATAAAGCATATCTTCTGTTGATTAATAAAAATTAAAATTTAACACACTTTCTAAAAATGAGTTCCCCTAAATTTTACAGGCAAAAATTCTAAAATCAAGAAAATTCTTTTAAAAAAATAAAAGAAAAAAAAATCAAATGATTGATTCAAACTTGACTAATTTTCCCATGCTGCCTTGTCTTTCCTTCTCTCCATAGGTCTGGTTCTTAAATTAGTCTTTTTCTTATCAAGTATCCAATGTTCACACATGACATGACACCAGCAGTTACATTATGACCATGCTGTAACTCTAGTCCATGTTTAGTTTCTTTGCAATGTAAAAAAATAATACTTTAAAAACATGTGATATTAAAACAAGTCACTTTATCTACAAAGCACATTGCACTCATATTTAAAAAAACTGACATTTTGAGGTTTTTCACCATAAGATTTATAAAACATGTGATAACAATAGATAGAGGAATTTATGAATAGACATAGATGTTTATTATTGAAAGGATTTTATATGTAATTTAATTGGGAAAAATCCCATTTTAAATTAGATTCTTTTGAAAAATATATGAGTAACATATTCTAAGTAAATCAATAAAGTAGAAAATTATAGCTAATTAGCCAACAAGTGAAATATAATGTCATAAAACAACACTCAAGCCAAAATAAGTAAGAGATGCAAAAGATAAATAATATGAAATAAATAGAAATAGAAGTAAATTATACAAAGAAAATAAAAATGCTATTTAGGACAGTTGTTTCTAATGAGACATAGCAGAGGATAAACCTACAAAAGCCAAAATAACTTTATGCCAAACAATGTAAAATCTAAATTGAACAATCAAAGTAAATAATTAAAATAAGGAAATTATTGATGCATGAAGAGAGAAACAGTAATAAAAATTATTAAATGAATAGTCAATTATCTGGGGATGTATTTTTAATTGGTGAACAAAATGGTAACAAAAATGCAACTTACAATGTGAACAATAAGGAAATTATCACAGTATAGTCTATAGTTATTAAAATATAAAAATTTTTATTAATAGCTTTACTTTAGTCCAACATCCCAGGGCAAATAGATAAGCTTTAGTGACAAAAATCTAAGACAATTTAATCAAATCAGTGTGTATAAAGCTGGAATTATGATCATCAGAAAGAAAAACTTTAAAGTCTTTGCTTTGTTGGTGACTGCTACTCAATATAATGAAGTGCTTCTTTTTGTTCTTTATTAAATAAGACAGGAACATGAACAACAGCAGATACTAAGTATTTCACCCTGTTAGGTCACAAATGCCTCTGTATCAAAACCAGATAAATGGTTCACAGTGCAATGAAACAATCGCCAAAATACTTAAAAATATTGACAAAGTTTTATTTGCATACTTTTAGAAAATTAAATTTAGTATCTTAAGTATTTTATCATCATTTTTATAAAATCACATAGAACACTGATATACATGTCCTTGATATATCATTTCAAAAAGAAATCCCCAGTAAATTGAAATGTGTTTTCAATTTCATAAAAATCATTTACATGTAAAAGAATGCAAGATTTTCATATAAGTTCAGAAAAAACTTAAAAATTAATCCCTAAGTGTCAGATATTAAACATTGCCTTAAACACTTAAATCAATTTTAAAATGAAAATCAATGATATTTGATTTGGAATAAGGAAATAAAAAAACCAGTTTTCATAGATAGCATGATAATTTGTACGCTAAAGCTAAAAGGACTAAGTACAAATATGATAAATGTTCACAAAATTTTGGCATACAAAATTCATTACACAATTTATACTAATAAAAAGAGAAAATATCATAAAGAAACGCGATTTTTAAAACAAAGATTTCAAATCAGCATGAAAGTGACAGATCATGTACATTTCTTGTGCATTGAAAACTCTATTGTTGATAGGCATCCTATATTACAAGAGAATCTTCAAACTTTTTCATATTTGAAGACTCAATTTTCCACATGCTGGTTTTTAAAGTCAGATCATTCTCACCAAAAAAACAACAAAAGTATAGAATTGAATTGACAAAGTGACACATGCACCAAAAACAACTTAAAAAAATAACAAAATCAGAGTTCTAAGGCTGACTGTTGTCAACACTAATTATAACACTACAGTGATTATAAAACAAGTGAGTAAGACAGTAAATGGAAACAACTGAAGTCACATTTACTAAATCGATCTGAGTATGTAATGACAAATTGTTTTAAAAATACACAAACTGAGTTATTCCAAAGTATTTTATACTATTTATGGCTCTGGTGAAGGTTGATGTTTCTCTGACTTTTCTCAGCCTATTTTTCATCTGAGTAAAGGAGGGCTACTGATATATATTTTTTTTGAGTTAATCTTGTATCCTGACACATTACTGAAAGTGTTTATGAGTTGTAGAAGTTCCTTGGTAGAATTTTTGGAGTCGCTTATGTATTTCTGCAAATAGTAAGAGTTTGATTTCTTCTTTTCCAATTTATATCCGCTTGATCTACTTTTGTTGTCTTTTTGCTCTAGCTAGGACCTCCAGAACTATTTTGAATAAATATGGAGAGAGTGGACAACCTTATCTTATTCCTGATTTCAGTGACATTGTTGTGAGTTTCTTTCCATTTGGTTTGATGTTAGCTTTGACTTGCTATATATTACCTTTATTATGTTTATGTATGTTTCTTGTATCCTTGTTCTGTCCAAGACCTTTATCATGAAGAGATGTTGTATTTTGTTGAAGGCTTTTTCAGCATGTAATGAAATGATCATTTGGTATTTATTTTCCATTTTTTTTTGTATGTTGAACCATCCCTGCATCTTTGGGATAAAGCCGACTTCAACAGTGAATGATTTTTCTGATGTGTTCTTGGATTCGATTTGCCAGTATTTTATTGAGTATTTTTGCATCAATGCTCATGAGTGAGATTGGTCTGTAATTCTTAGTAATATCTTTATGTGGCTTGGTATCAGGGTAATTGTAGCCTCATAAAAAGAGTTTTGGCAATATTCCTTTTGCTTCTACTGTGTGGAACAATTTGAAGAGTATTGGTACTTGTTCTTTGAAAATCTTGTAGAATTCTGAGCTGGGATTTTTTTTAGTTGGGAGATTTTTGATGACTGTTTATATTTCTTTAGTGGTTACCGGTCAATTTAAATTTCTTTATCTGGTCTTTATTTAATTTCAGTAAGTGATATTTATTCAGAAAGTTGTTCGTTTCCTTTAAGTTTTCCATTTTTGTGAATTATAGATTTTCATAACATGATCTAAATGATTCTCTGGATTTCTCCATGTCTGTTGTTATGACCCCCTTTTTATTTCTGATTTTGTTAATTTGGATATTCTCTCCTTGCCTTTTGGTTAGTTTGTATAAAAGTTTGTCTATTTTGTTGATTTTCTTGAAGAACCAACTCTTTGTCTCATTGATTCTTTGTATTGTATCATTTGTTTCTATTTTGCTTATTTCAGTTCTCAATTTGATTATTTCCTGTGGTCTATTTTTCTTGGGAGAGTTTGTTTCTTTTTGTTCTAGATTCTCAAATGTTCTGTTAATTCTCTAGTGTGGAATTTTTCCAGCTTCTTTTGTTTTTTCCTCCTTTTATATTTTTTTTTCATTCAAAAATTTACACTTTCTCCCCTTATCCCAACCCAGCCCCCCCTTGCTCCCCCATTATCCCTCCTCTCTCCCCCTTCTTCCTTAAGAGAGGGCAGGGTACCCTGCCCTGTGGAAAGTCCAAGGCCCTCCCCTCTCCATCCCGGACCAAGAAGGTTTGCATGCAAATAGACTGGGTTCCCAAAAAGCCTATTCATGCAGAGGAGATAGGTCCTTGTGCGATTATCGATGGCTACTCAGTCTGCCCCCATTGGCAGCCACATTCAGAGAGTCCAGTTTGGTCATATGCTCCATCAGTCTCAGTGCAGCAGGATTTGGTGAACTCCCATTAGATCACGCACACTGTCTCAGTGGGTGAACCAGCCCCTCGTAGTCCTGATTTCCTTGCTCATTTCTTCCCACCTTCTGCTCTTGGACTGCACCTTGGGAGCTCAGTCCATTGCTCTGATGTGAATGTGGGTCTCTGTCTCTATCTCCATCCATCGGACGAGATTTCTATGGTAATGATCAAGATATTCATCAATATGACTATGGGACAAGGCTAGTTCAGGCACCCTCACCTCTGCTGCCCAAATACCTAGCAGGGGACACCCCAGTGGACACCTGGGATACCCTCTAGAGCCACGTATCTTGCCAAACCTAAAATGAGTCCCTTAAGATATATATCTTATTCCCTTCTCCAATAACCACCCTTCCTCCATCTCCACCCTCCCTTTTTCCCTAGCTTTCCCCAGCCCTTTCCTTCTTCCTTCTCCTTCCCCATCTCCCCTTCCCCTACCCCCCCACCTCTACCCTTTTCTCATACCCCCACCCTGTGCTTTCAACTCTTGCCCAGCGATCTTCATTGCTTCCAATTTCCAGGACGATCTATATATGTTTTTCTTTGGGTTCACCTTGCTATTTAGCTTCTCTAGGCTTTGAGGTATGAGCTTCATGTCCTTTGTTTATGGCTAGAATCCACTAATGAGTGAGTAGATACCATGCTCATCTTTTTGGGTCTGGATTATCTCACTAAGGATAGTGTTTTATATTTCCATCCATTTGCACGCAAAATTCAAGATGTCATTGTTTTGTACCACTGAGTAGTATTCTAATGTGTATATATTCCACACTTTCTTGATCCATTCTTCCATTGAGGGGCCCTAGGTTGTTTCCAGGTTCTTTAATAGGCAATTTGAGCTATGAACTTTCCTCTTAACACTGCTTTCACTGTGTCCCATAAATTTAGGTATGTTGTGTCGTCATTTTCATTGGATTTTAGGAAGTCTTTAATTTCTTCCTTTATTTCTTCATTGATCCATGATGATTCAGGTGAACATTGTTTCATTTCCATGTGTTTGTTGACATTCTGCAGTTATTGTTGTTGTTGGATTCTAATTTTAAGCAATGGTAATCCGATAAGATACATGCGGTTACTCTAGTTTTTTTTTTTTTTTTAATCTGTTGAGGTTTGTTTTGTTACCAAGTATATGGTCAATATTTGAGAAGGTTCCATGAGGTGCTGAGAAGAAGGTATATTCTTTTATGTTTGATTTCAATGTTCTATAGATGTCTGTTAAGTTCATGTGAGTCAAAACAACATGGGAAATGAGTAGTCATATGAAACAATTTTACCCTTCATGTCACTCTGAAGACACATTATAGACTTAAATATACTTACTAAGGTGAAACAACTTAGAATAGTAAACATAAAATATTACTGAACTTATGTTAAATAACTGCATAGAGGTCTTATTTGGAAACTATAAAAGCTTATTATATAAAGTTATACTGTATTAAAACTTTTTTCAAATAATTATTGCTAAAATTATTAAGACAATTATGGTAAGATGCAAATAGAAGCTGTAATTTTATAGAAATTACTTGTATATTTAAAATACCTTAACTATGCTTATTTAGAATCTATAAGTCTTTTTATTGATTTTATCGAGCTATACATATATTCAGTCTTATGACTGATTTTAATTAAAAGGGAAAATACTTTTAATAGAAATTCACCCCAAAAATGCCAAAATTAATCATCCATGAATAGTTTTGAAAGAATATCAGAAGTAAACATGCCACCAAATGGTCTAATAATGCCAAATATTGAATAATATGTAGTATTTCATAAATTCTCTTAAACTGATGCTACAAATTTCCAATATCATAGAAATTATATATATATATATATTATATATATAGTGTTTAATTTAACAAAATAACTTTCACTTGGTTATTCTACTCAGAATCTATTTGTCCAAAAGAAATTTAAACTATACTTACTAAAAGAGATACATGCCATAGTGGCACGGATGTTAGATGTAGCCAACTGTTTTGCTTGTTTGTTTGTAGATTTAAGGCATCCTCTAAGTGAGAAAACCCGTGTCTGGGAGTGTACATCTGGCCAAGCTCCCAGTTGTGGCATTCCTAACCTCCACAGACAAACCCACTACTGTTATTTTCCTAAATGGTCATAGCATCAAACTGCCATCAGATATATATATTTATATGCTTAGTTTAGTATAGATCTCATAATTCACCGTAGAGGTTACTTTCTTTGTTGAATCGATAGAAGTCAATATAGTAACTCACAACAACTCAAAGGAAAAGAAAAATCTGTGTTGTGCTCAGCCATACACATGAGTCATATCTACCACATTTCCGTTTCTTCAGAATTTATATACCATTGCAGAAATGGGCTAGATATATTTTAAAAATTGCGGTCAGGGAAACCAGTATCTTCTGGGCAGAAAAAGACCAGTGCATATAAACATTCACGGTAGCTGCAGTTGGCTCTTTAAGACTGGCACAAGGTCAAGCTAGTCAATATTCCAGCAGGGAATAGGAGAGGCTCACAAATTGTTGATGGCTGCTGAGGTGAATAGTCTGTTTTCAGTCAGGGCATAGTTCCTTGTAGAACCACAATATTCCAGTAGATGGCGCCACAAACAAAATTACATAGTGAAAGTTGAATAGGTAATAAAACAATAATAAAACATGAAATTTAAAGGTGGTAGAGGGTGGGTCAGGAAGAAATTAGAGGGAAATATAATAAAAACACATTTTATGCATATATTAATTTATCAAAAATTACATAAAAATATTACATAAAACATGTGAATGAGCATGACAACTTTAATACTTAGTGATTAAGAAGTACCGAAAGTCTATTTATATAACTAAAGATAAAAGTTGTAGTATCTATACCAGAAAAACTACTTAAAAGTAAACGGGAAGCACGTTTTTAAATTTTTTTAAATTATTCTTATATGTGTACCTTATTCACTTCATTTTTCAGTCATCTTCCCAACATGTCTATGCCCCTACTTCCTCCTCCTCTCAAAAGTTATAATAATTTCCATTTTTAAACAACTACATACACTTAAGAAAACTTATACTAATAGATATATATCCATCATGTTAAACCCATTTAGTGTGACTTATACTTATGTGGTTTTTAGAGAAGAATTATACCAATCTTAAAAAAAAGATAGATATTAGTTAGAGAAGGTCAGTTGTGGTGCATGTTTTAATGCCACCACTAGGGAGGCAGAGGCGGGCGGATCTCTGTGAGTTTGAGGCCAGCCTGGTCTACAAGAGCTAGTTCCAGGACAGGCTCCAAAGCCACAGAGAAACCTTGTCTCGAAAAACCAAAAAAAATAAAAAAATAAAAAACAAAACAAAAAAACAACATTCATAGACATGTACATTTCAATGTATGTGTGTGTGTCTGTGTGTACAAACATTAAATATGTATCTGATTATGCATGTATAGTGTCATTGAAGTTATGGGTTTTACATGTCACTTCTTTCTTGTGTAAACTGTTAACCTTGAGGGAGTTACATAATGTAATGAAGTATCCTCCTGAAATAATGGAAGTAAACAGAAGAGTGCTTCATGGAAAATCATAACTGTATAGAGTATGTAGCATGATGGTTTTAGATCTTAATAATTGCTATGCAGGTTAATATCTTATTTATATTTAATTTATCATCACAGCTAATTCCATCTCACAGAAATAATTCTCACTGTTTATATAATATTCTGCAGTTTCAAATCAATAACCTAGGTTTTTAATTCTGTGGGGTGTTTTTTAAAATAATTTCCAATAAGAAACTTTGAAAATCTTTTACATATAGCAACATTTAATCCCTTATTACTTTTACAATTATAACAGAATCCCTGGGAGTATGTACTTCCTCTTCCAATTCTACTGCTATGTTCAAATAATCACCACCCACCCACCCGCTTTTTTTTCGTCTGAAATAATCTGTTTACCACAGAAGAGGAAGCAAAAAGATTAGTCATGTTAAAACAGTCTTGTTTTCTGTTTAATAAATATCGTAGATTTCCAGTGGAACAGCAGTCACAGCTGCCTTCCTTCTGATGAACCTTTAAGAACTGAAGTGTCCCGAGAGTGGTGACTAAAGTAGCAGAGAAGAGATTGTTCAAGATCAACCATAATGCTGCATAAAATGCAAAAAAATGATAATTGTTCAAAAAAGCCCAAAATATTCTGTAGCAATAAATGCCAGTGTGGCTTAGACTCCGGAGAAAAAAGGTGGCACAGGAAAATGAGCTGCAGCATTCCTATGCTGAAGGCATTTTTTAAACTGTGAGATACACAGCAGAATTAGTTTGACTCTTATTAAATTTACTTTCACTTAATCCCCTTTTCAATTTAATAAATAATTTCTAATATGTGGAATTAGAACAATTCCAGTTTCATCTATATTATTAAAGGAAAAAAGCAGGTATGAACTGAGCCTGAAGAGAAGTAAAAAAGGTTAATGTTGAAGGTAAAGGGGTTTTTAATTAATTGGCAGAAAATCACGGTGACAATTTCATCCTGTTGCTCTCATAGAAGATGAACTATTATGTTTTTTCTGGGACTGAACAAAAACTAAAGATGTGAAGAATAATTAATTGGAAGAAGCATTAAACATCATGTTTTTTA
Organism: Dicrostonyx torquatus; assembly: GCA_028555095.1. Lineage (NCBI taxonomy): Eukaryota > Metazoa > Chordata > Mammalia > Rodentia > Cricetidae > Dicrostonyx > Dicrostonyx torquatus. The sequence continues at coordinate 1,787,285 of JAQHUG010000164.1, forward strand.
CTCAAGAGGAGGAGCAAAATGATAATTATTTTTCTTGGTAGATGAACAAGTAAGAAACATTTGAAAAGCAATTAACTCCTGACCACTGGGTCAGAACAGAGTTTATTAAGAGTTTCCTTGTCAAATAATTCACAGTGCTTCAAACTGGAATGAGACATTTCTGTAGAATGAGTGGGCACTTAAGAAATGATTTTAAAAAATAAAATATTAGAGGAATTTCATTTTGATGAAAATTGAACTTTGTTAAACCTAACAAATGTTTGGACTAAAATCAGTTGGTTCTAAAGATACTATGATAATCCAAATACATATTTTTATCTAAATATACATGTATAAAATATGATAATGTAGTATGTAACTGTGAGTCCCCCCAGACATAATAATTTTATATATAATAGTGAATATAAGAATTAGCCATTACTCAGTGAGCATGTATCTATCAGTGCCCTACCATCTAATTTTTATAGGGTTAGCTTTTGGTGGATAATAATAAAAATGTTGCCAATATTAAGCTTTTATCTTCATTTTTACATAACAAAAAATGCACTGATAACTGAAAACACTAAAAGGCAGTTTAGTGATAAAGTGTTATACTGCAAAACTTGCCATTTAGATTGCAGATGAAGGAAAATGGGACTATTAGTGATTGCTTTCTACAGGATTCAATCTAAAAAGGCAGAGAAATTGAAGAGACATGAGAAATTCTTAAGAAAGAGAGAATATATCAATTTTAAGTCTGCTCACAAAGACTATCTGTGGACAGAGAAGACCTTGATAAAAGGAAGGGAATCATTGCAAAATTTAGAAGGTCTTCAGTTGCAGAGAAGGTTAATCAGAACTTTTGACTATGTATTTAATGACAAGTTTTTTTTAGTCATAAAACAAATTATCGTATGGATTCATAGGGCAGGAGAAATAAAGGTTAGTGGAATCAGGTGACAAGTTTCAATGCCTGTCTGTCATTTGCTAGAAGCCTGACCTTGAAAAGCTACTTAATCTGCCCACTTCCACTGAAAAACTAATGTTGGAGATAATAGTATCTGAATCCAAAAGTTGTTGTAGGGAATTAAAAGGGAGGTGCCTAAATGCATTAGTTTTGGTTTTCTATCATTACCTTAAGAAATTACAATAGTTTTAAAGCTTAAAATATCACTTAATTGCTTTTCACAGCCTTGTATAGTGAACTCAATGTAAAATGATCTCTACTGGCTCATTCATCTCTGAGGACACTGACATCATGTTTTGGACAACTTTATGATATCTGCTATAGGTTGTAGGGATGAATCCACATCCACACTCATTCAGATTGTTAGCAGAATTCTGTTCATTCTAGTTGTCTAGCAGGCATCCTTACTACAAACTAAGGCTCTCTCTTAGCTTCTTAGATGCTAATTTTTAATTTTTAACCCCATATATATTAGTAAATTTTGTTCTTTCATGGACTTACACATGTTCACTATGGACTTTGTTACATTATTGCATCTCTCCCACTTCCTGCTCTTCATTCTATCCATAAATCTATTTCTCCTATTTGCTACCTATCATTTTGCTTATGTCGCACAGTATTTACTTTGTGTCATTTGTATGATCCTGAGTTTAGGTCCATCAGAACCATGAAACTGTTTGCGGTAGATCCCATCCCCCTGCAAACCTGTCTGTGAGGAGGACAACTGTGGACCCACAGTTAATATGCATAGTGGCTATGAATTCATGGTTGGCATGGTCATGTAATGTTCTGAAGACAGTATTTAACATCCCATTTTCCCATGCTCTAGGTCTTGTGTTCTTTCCTCGCCTCTTCTGCTCCTTAAGCTTTAAAGGAATGGTATAAATAGGGTTGAATACACAGCAGTCATTTATTCTCAGCATCTAATGGGTCTCTGCATTTACCTCTGTTCGTCACAAGAGGTTTTATGTTTAATGTTGAGAATAGTTTTTGTCTAGGTCATAGCAGATTTTTATGGGTTGTCTAATTTTGTATCATTTTAGTCATTGGTCCATTTTGAGTTCTCCACGCATGAACTCAGACTTCTTCAGTCACAGCTTTTGGACCAGATCTATAATATCAGGGATGGATTCCTCCTTCAATGGAAAGCTGCAATTTAATTTTATTGAAACAAGGATGTTAAAATAAAATATACTCTAACTATGGTTTTCCATCCCCTGATTTCTCAGTTCCTCCCCACCTCTCCTCCCATCTACATGCATCTTCTGTTTGTCAGGAATCTAAGAAAACATAGTAAAATCAAATAAAACAAAACAAAAAATTAACCTATATGAATAAAAAAAGAAAGAAAAAGGCCAAAGAAAAGGCCCAGTAAACACATAGACACAGAGACACAACTATTTACACCCACAGAAATCCCATAAAAACAAATGGCCAAAAGTCATAATATATAGTCCAAGGACCAATAAGGCTCAAAACAAAATCAAACCCTCATAAAACATTAGGAGACAAAGACCCTCCAGAGATGTCATTGTATTCAATTTCTGTTGGCCATTTACTTCTGGGCATGGAACCTACCACTAATAGCTTGTTTTTCCAGTGAGACTTTTGTTTAGAAGTCAAATTTTTTCATCTGCTAAAGGTGACCAATTGAGGACAGATTCTGATTCAGGGACTGGAGCATGTGACCCTTTCATCTTCCAGCTCTAGGACTGCCTATGGTAGAGATCCAGACTGGCCTTGCCCTAGCTGCTACAGTCTCTGTGAATTCATATATCCTGCTGTCTATAGAAGGCCCTTTGTCCTTGATTCCTTCCATTCCTACTGCCTCTAAGACTCTCCCAACTCTTTTGCAAGCTTCCCGGAGCCACAACAAAAGGGATTTGATGGAGACATACTTTTTAGGGCTAAGCGGTCTAAGTTCTCTCACTGTCTGCATATTGTTTGACTATGTATCTTTATATTTATTCCCTTGTGTCACAGGAGGAAGCTTCCCATTTGATGCATAGGCAAGGCGCATATCTACTAATATTAGAAGAATATCACCGGAGCCATTTTATTGCTCTCCTCCACTAGAAAAACACTAGAATTTGGTTGTATCCTAGATCCCTGGATTGTTTCCTCTCAGGTTAGGTTATCCAAGCAATATCAAGTATGTTTTCCACCTCTTTGGGCCTTAAAGCCAATCAGATATTGGCTGGTTACTCCCACAAGTTTTGTGCCACCACTGTAAAGAGAGAGAGAGAGAGAGAGAGAGAGAGAGAGAGAGAGAGAGAGAGAGAGAGAGAGGGGAGAGAGAGAGAGAGAGAGAGAGAGAGAGAGAGAGAGAGAGAGAGAGAGAGGAACTTATTTAATGTTACTTTCATGAATGTTAATATATATAAAACCATGTTTCACATAATTTATTTTACCACTCCCAACATTTGGGATATTGAGAAAAGAATGGCCAGGATTCAATGCCTGGTGAATTGAAAACCTGCCTAGGAAGCTTGAGGCCCTGTGGAAAAAAAAAAAACAAAACATGAAATAGCAGCAACAACAAACCTTGTCTCAGAAACAAAACAAAACAAAAAACTCAAAAAGCAACAAATACAAAATAAATGAACAAACAAACAAAATAAATTCAGTGTTGTGTCTATAAAATCAGTATCTTATGTGGTTTTTATGGGAGTCTTTGAACTCTCACTAAAAGCCAAGGCAGTAGATTACAATATTTTGAAACCAATAAAATAAATGTAACAAAACTAAAATGTCATTTCTATCAAATTCTTGAGTGATTCCACACATAGTCATAATAATTTGGTAAATTTTCTCAAATATTTGTTATATATTTTGAAGGGAAGAAAGTCTTTTCACTTTACATTATATTAATCACAACATAATGGACCTTTTTGTAGAGTCATCAAATTCTTATGAAATAGTTTACAGGAATCTCTCATAATTATTTTATAAATAATGTAATATAGTCTATACTTTCATTTTCCAATTTAAATATATGTATATATATATATACACTTTAAATGCCATATTCTTCTAGCCATTTGTATTTGATTTATACAAATAACCTAAATATATTGACATTTTTCTTTCATTGTTCATCCTCATTAGAAATCTCATTTGTGACTATATTTTCTTCTCAACATATTTCTGATATATTCTTCTTAGGTTTCATTAGTATGAGAGTATAATCCTTATCAACTTAAAATTCAAGTCATTATTAAGTTGTATTAAACAGTTCCCAATTTATTCATCAGTTACATAATTTCAACTTTCAAGGATTTAAAAATATTTAGTGGTTTATTATGTTTTGGGGGCAGAAATTTTTAAGTTCCTCATAAAGAAACTGTTAGGCTAAGAAGTTACTATCTATTATCTCAGCATTTTGAAAACTGAAGCAAGATAATTACTGAAAGATGAAATATATTCTGGGCTCCCAGAAGATCTTGTCCTAAAACCAAAAAACATATCAATACCTTAAAACTAATTAAATAAAAGCAATAAATAAAGAAAAATACTGTCAAAACCAAAGAAGGACATGATGATCAAGGTCTGTGAATTTTAATGATTCTGTATGCTAATTAGAACTATGTTTTAAGTGACACCTAATGTTTGTATACTGTCATGGTTTGAATAATGTATGGTTTGTTAATGACCAGTTCTGGGTAAGACCCCAACCTTCAACTCTTATGGTGATTTTTTTTTTTATTGCTACAAGAAAAAGTTACATTTACTCCCCTTGTCCCGGGCCCTCCCGCTCCCCCACTACCCCACCGCCCTCCCCCTACTTCCCTGATATGGTGCAGGATACCCTGCCCTGTGGAAAGTCCAAGGCCCTCCCCCCTCCATCTCGGCCTAAGAAGGTGTGCATCCATATAGAATAGGTTCCCAAAATGCCAATACATGCAGAAGAGATAGGTCCCTGTGCCACTATCATTGGCTTTTCAGTCAGTCCCCATTGGCAGCCACATTCAGAGAGTCCTGTTAGGTCATATGCTCCTTCAGTCCTGGTCCAGCTGGATTTGATGAGCTCCCAATAGATAAAGCACACTTTCTCAGTTGGTGGGCCAGTCCCACACGGTCCTGACTTCCTTGCTAATCATCACCCTCCTTCTGCTCTTCCACTGGGCCTTGGTAACTCAGTCCCTTCCTCTGATGTGAATGTGGGTCTCTGGCTCTAACTCCATCCGTCATGTGAAATTTCTATGGTGATGATCAAGATATTCATCAATGTAACTATGGGGAAAAGTCATTTCAGGCAGCCTCTCATCTGCTGCCCAAGTACCTAGTTGGGACATCCCTGTGAACACCTGGGATCCCCCCTAGTGACAAGTCTCTTGCCAATAATAAAATGACTCCCTTAATGTAGATAACTTATTCCCTTCTCCAATATCCACCCTTCCTCCCTCTCCACCCTCTACCAGCCCTAGGATCTCCCCAGTTCTTCCTTCTCCCTTCTACACCCCTCCCTTTTGCCTACCCCTACCCCCAACCCCTAGATCAACCCCCATCCCCACCCCCACACTCGTGCTTCCAACTTTTGCTTAGCAATCTTGATTGCTTCCGAAATCCAGGAGGATCTATATATGGGGTTTTTGGGGGTTCACCATGCTATTTGGCTTCTCTAGGCTTGTGAGCTATAAGCTCAAAGTCCTTTGTTAATGGCTAGGGACCACTAATGAGTGAGTACATACCATACTCATCTTTTTGGGTTTGGGATATCTCGCTAAGGATGGCGTTTTCTATTTCCATCCATTTGCATGCAAAATTCAAGATGTCATT
>JAQHUG010000164.1:1797480-1816409 GCA_028555095.1 Dicrostonyx torquatus
ATACTTCTTCTGGATTGGGTTGCTCAGATCTTCCTGTTGCATAATTGTTGGGCTCTGGTGTTGTCATGTTGTCTTTCAGGTTGTTGGAAGAATTTTTGGATTGGTGCCTGCCCATCTCTTTCCTCTCTGGAGGAATCAACTGCTCCTTGATAGGGGTCACTTGCAGTCTGGATGGCTCTGCAGGCACTGTCTCAGTGCTGTCTGCTGTCTAGATGGATCAGCAGGCGCTGGATAAGTCGGCTTGCAGGTGGTACAGATGGAACCTCAGACGTGGTCTGTATGGCTCAGCAGGCACTGGCTGAATCTTCTTGAAGGCGGTCCAGATGGCCCAGCGGGTGTTTGTCAAATTTGTCCTCTGTCTCAGCAGGCACTTGTTAACTGGCTGAGCCAAAAGGGCAGCTGGTCCATGTGACTCAGCAGGCGCTGGGTAAATCTGCTTATAGGCTGAGCCAAAAGGGCAGGTTTGGAAGAGGCAGCCCGCTCCACTGAACAAAGGCACTCTTGCACCCTAGGCCTCTCTTCCCACTTCTCTCCTAGAACCCAACCCGCGCAAGGAAGGGGTTGCTTTGGGGAAAGTTAAGTTGAATAAGGAAAAGGGCAGGCTGAGTGGAAGAGCCTCCCGCAGGGCCAGGAGGCCTCAGGGATCGGGGCGCCACCAGAGCACTCCCCGGGTCCCTGACTGGCCAGGCTGGAAGGAACTTACCTGATCGGTTGACTCAGCAGACACTGGGTAAATCAGCTTTAAAAGGGCGGGGTTGGATGAGGCAGCCCGCTCTGCTGAACAAAGGCACTCTTGTACTCTAGGCCTCTCTACCCGCCTCTCTCTGGTGATACTTTTTCTGTGTGTGGTGAATACATTGATGATACTAAACTAATGTACCAAGCTCATGGAAACATTCATATGAAATGGTTTGACCTTGTAAACAAGACTGGATAAAAATCAGTCAATAGTTAATTCAGGAAAAGTCCATGCATAACTGGGCTCTTAGCAGTAAATTCAGCCCCTTACTTTTGCATAAATATCTCATAAATGCTTTAGAAAATACCAGTAATATCAATACTTTATAATATTTTATAAAATGTAAACAAAGAAGTATTTAAAATGCCATAACAGAGAAAGTTCTTACTTTTGAAAATATTAGAATCTCTTTGACAACCAAGCACTGTGGAAATGAACCAGTACTTTAGGAACACATTAAATAATTTAATCTCAGCTACATTTGTGGTGTTCATAGTCAAAAGAAAAGAGGTATTGTCATACAGGGTCATTGTGCATAGGTACAAAACCCAGGGGAGATTCTAAAACAATCAGTAATGCACACCACAGTAAATGTACTTGAATAGCAATCACAGAAGTCGATTGACAAAGCAATTCTATCAGTCACAGAGAGCCAACAAGGGACGTTATGCAACTAAGATTCATCATGAAATGGTAGATGAGGTCTCCTCTGCACATGCCTTTCAGAACCCCAAAGAAGAGGGTCCCACACCTCAGGTAAACTTAACCTGTAGGCTAATGCACTGCAAGTTCATTTTTTCCCTAGAACTCTGGAAATGTAATCAGGATGCACTATTGTGTTTCTTTTGTCTCATGACATGGAATTTCTAGCAAATTCTGTCCTTATTCTGAGAATAAATAACAATTTACAAAGAAGTTTAACCCTTGGATCACTAAAGAAATGTGAGAAATTTTGCTCCATAAATCAGTTTGAATAGTCAATCATTCATTCTTGAATGAAGTTTAGTATGAGACTTATATGACCACTAACTACACTAAGTAACCCTTCTAAGATTTAGTTAGGAGGGCCATTCAGAATGCTATTATTGCATTAATAAACAAGACAATAAATAATATACCAGTTAAAAATTTTGGTTGTGACATTCAAAAGTATATTAAATACATGAATTAAACAGTAATATGTGAAAAATAAATGAAGCAGGTGAGGAGAGATGAAGTAAGAAATTTTGGTAGTTTGACATACTTGGTAATTTGACATAATTATGCTATTTGACATAATTATGACTTTCCAGGAATATTTGATATAGCCAGTGTTAATGTAGGAAAGAAAAGAGTAGTTGAAATTACGAAATAGTGAGTCAGAAGAATACTAGGCACAATGATGTGTTAGTTGGGAAAGAAAAGTGACATACATATCAGAATGGTATGTTCAAGGTATCCTGATTCACGTTTTAAGGTTGTAACTAGGCATTTCAGTTCGGCACTGGGGATATATAAGTCCATATCTGGATGGAGAGGCTTCTGCCATAATTCACATAAATAACCTCATTGACACTCTATCCATTTGCTCCTGTGATTTTGATTTTTCAGTGTTGAAGAGGTAGTGCTGGGATTAGGTGAGGTCTATATGAACATTTATTAGCCATGACTCCATGATAAATGGCTGAAGCATTCAGAGCTTATTTTACTCACCTGTGAAAAGATTGCAATAACTTGATCCATTGCATAGTACAGTGGTGTTAATTGGACACTTTGTCTTATATGATGCATTTCACAGGGTGCTAGGATCTCCAACACTCAGAGATTTGTAATTTTTAATGAGAATAATAATGGGAGTAATGATATGCTTTCTGTAATAGAATCCTCTGACATATGGATTCAGGGGGTCTCACTTCCATTCATACCTTCTTTTTCTCCTTTCCTTTAGAATTACAGAGAATAACTCGACAGGCTTTATTGACTTCAACACAAACCATAAATCTTTCAGGTAAATAATTGTGTGAACAATTTTCTCTCTTTGGTGGTTATTTCTTTGCTTTAAAGTATCACCTATTTTCCTGGCATAAAAATGGTACACTAGTAGAAAAAGTGACTGCTTTAATAGTGTCATATCCACTACATAGATAGCTAAAAAGCTTTTGATTTTGTTATTTTTGCTCTCCCTGTAGCGCTTTGACTCTGCCTTGAATACAGAAACTCCTGCACGACTTTCATTCAGATCAATGATGTTACTATGAGAGTGAACTTCACAACACTGTTCTGACCTATTATACATATGTTCTCACCATATTATACATATGTTCTCACCATATGTATAATAGGTCACAGTAGATTATTTTTATTGTGTGTTTCTTTAGATCATTATATTTAACTTCTATGATAATAACTGCAATCACATCTACTGTTAACTTTTTTAATAACTACTTAAAATAGGTTTTTGAAAAAATAATATGAGTTATAATCGGAATTTTTGCTAATTATCACTGAAATAATGAGATGCTCAATGGTTTACCTAAAGGTAACCTATTTTCATTCTTTGTGACATTTTATTTTAACATTACATATAAACTAAATTCACATCTCTTTCCAGAAGAAATGAGATTTTGACTTAAACCACATGGGTATGAAAGTAAGGTCAAGTTGGAGCCAAATCGATATAAAAGATGCCAATCTATTACATGAAAGTAGTGCTTGATATTTTCTACCTGGGTAATGGAATTGGCTTCCCTTGCTGACTGAGAAATCTCTATCTACTTATAATAAAGCCTCTAATTTAGTGATTTTACTTTGAAGATAAATTAGATGTAAAACACACATAATTGGATTGAAATGATTGAAACCTTTTTTCTCCTTCTGAGAAAATAAAAATCTTAAGCAAATAATACCTCTTCTTAAAATCAGTGAAAGGTTGAATAAAATACATTAATTTTATTCAATCTTCAGTATTTTGTTTATGAAGTAAGAAGATTTTAAAAACTCATGTTTGAAATACATATCAACATATATTTTATTCTCCTTAACAACCTTTTGGAGATATGCTATGGTTTTCCATTATTAGGATGTTACCTTGCTCAAATAACTTTTCAGCATATTTTTACCACTATTAGAAGAGAAATACACTATATTAATAATCTGGAAGTCCATTTTGCAAGTAATTTTGATATTTTGATAAAAATCTATAAACATTGGATATTTTTATTCCATAGCAATGCATGAAAACAACTGGAAAAAGCAGTAAAATATAGTGAGAGAGGAATTTGTATTGTATTTTATTTAAAAGATATAAAACTATAAAGAAGAAAATCAATTTCTAGACAGTAAAACATATTTGGTAGAATACATCAAAATATTTACTTACTGCTATAGAGGTACTATAAGTGCATGTTTGAGTGATTATCACGAAAATATGCTTAAATTATATTTGGACATACTTTTCAAGTGTGAAGAAGTTTTAATCAATATATGTATTAAAATGAAAGATTTCCCAGGTGGATGTATTATGCTACAGTCATTCTATTTAGCTCACAATACACACCAAACTTATACCCATATTTAAAACTATGAATGATAATTTGCCAGGCCTGAGAGATTTCTAACAGGAAACAAATAAATTCCCAACACCAACCTCTGATATACAAATAAAAACGTTTGTCATTGGCCTGTGGAAGATTAGTCAACTTAAAATTTATTTCAAAGGCTAAGAATAAATTTCACTTTTTGCCTATTTAATAGTTGTTATTTCTTCTTTGTTTCTTTGTTAATAGTGGGACATCTCATATAGCAAGACAAGAGAGAGAGAGAGAGGTGGGGGAAGAAGAGAGAACACACTATTCTTTTTATATTGACTTACTCTCGAAAAAGTTACCAGGATGCTAAAATGATCAATTTTTTTCCAGAGGACAATTCCCAATAACTCACATGGCAATATTCCCACTTTGAAAACTATAAAACTTAATATCAGCACACTATGTACCTGCATATAAAAATCTGTGGACATGCTCAAACCATGTCAGAAACATAGAAACCAATTTATTTTCTGTATCCAGGATTATACTCTCTCCAATAATCTAGAAGCAAATCGACAGCAACTTTTCAAATACAAATAGAATTAATTTCTGAAAAAATGTACTACACACTCACAGGATCATCAGTTCTACTTCTTCCTAGATATATTTGAAAAGTTCTGTACATAAAAAAAATCAATTTGCCACAATAACCATATGTTATATCGCAGGATTGAAAATTCCTATGACCAATTAGGAAATCCTACGTGGACCATGTTTTGTTCTCCCCAGGAACCCTCTCACATTTACTTTTGTATTTAATATGATGTGATCACCCTTTGACTGCAAGAACTAAAGCTTAAAGAGATTGGCATTTCTTGGTAGAAAACAGTCAATAAGTTTTCTCAATTTAAAATAGTTAGCTATCATCCATATAGAAAGTTACAGAGCCCTCTTCTTAATAATTATGAGCAGAGTCCCAAAGATGGAAAAAGCACAGAGAATAAGGATTTTAGAATGTTTACCCATAACTGGAAGATGTATATTACAGAGGCTCTTCACAGGCTCAATGATTTTTGTGGAAAATGTAACATGAAGAAATAGTATAGGGAAATGCATTGGATGACTGTAAGGAAACAATGTTCTCTGGACACAAAGAATGGTAGTTTCACATGTGAACTATCAACTGTTGAAACAGAGTGTACAAGAAGACGAAATCCTAGTATGGAGATGGGGTTTGCTCATGACCTTCTTCCTACACATTTATGTTGAACTATTGAAAATTGCTATTGCAAGAAAAAGGAGACAGGAGGATCTATATATGTTTTTCTTTGGGTTCACCATGTTATTTCGGTTCTCTAGGCTTGTGAGCTATAAGCTTAATGTTCTTTGTTAATGGCTAGGGTACACTAATGAGTGAGTACATACCATATTCAACTTTTTGGGTTTGGGATATCTCGCTAAGGATAGAGTATTCTGTTGCCATCCATTTGCATGCAAAATTCAAGATGTCATTGTTTTTTCCGCTGAGTAGTATTCTAATGTGTATATATTCCACACATTCTTGATACATTCTTCCATTGAGGGGCACCTAGGTTGTTTCCAGGTTCTGGCTATTACAAATAATGCTGCTATGAACATAGTAGCACAAATGCTTTTGTAGTACGGTTGGGCATCTCTTGGGTATATTCCCAAGAGTGGTATTGCTGGATCCTGAGGTAGGTTGATTCCCAGTTTTCTGAGCAACCGCCACACTGATTTCCAAAGTGGTTGCACAAGTTTGCATTCCCACCAGCAATGGAGGAGTGTTCCCCTTATTCCACATCATCTCCAGCATAGCTTATCATTGGTGTTTTTGATTTTAGCTATTCTGACAGGTGTAAGATGCTATCTCAAAGTCGTTTGATTTGCATATCCCTGATCACTAAGGAAGTGGAACATGACCTTAAGTATCTTTTGGCCATTCGAACTTCTTCTGTTGAGAATTCTCTGTTCAGATCATTACCCCACTTTTTAATTGGGGAATTTAGAATTTTTATGTCCAATTTCTTGAGTTCTCTTGGGAAGCAAACAAAATCACCAGGCAAAAGTTGGGAGCACTGGTGTGGGGATGGGAGTGGAGGTAGGGGTTAGGGTTGGTGGTAGCAGAAAGGCAGTGGGTTAGAAGGGAGAGGGGAAGAACTGGGGAGAGCCTGGGGTTTTGGGAGGGTGGAGATGGAGGAAGGGTGGATATTGAAGAAGGGGATAAGATATCTACATTAAGGGAGTCATTTTAAGATTCGCAAGAGACTTGTCTCTAGAGGGGATCCCAGGTGTTCACAGGGATGTCCCCAGCTAGGTACTTGGGCAGCAGAGGAGAGGGTGCCTGAACTGACATTTCCCCATAGTTACATTGATGAATATCTTGATCGTCACCATAGAAATTTTGTATGATGGATGGAGATAGAGCCAGAGACCCACATTCACACATGTGCAAGAGACTGAGCTACCAAGGTCCCTTGGAAGAGCAGAAGGAGGAAGAAGATGAGCAAGGAAGTCAGGACAGTGAGGGACTGGCCCACCAACTGAGACAGTGTGCTTGATCTATTGGGAGCTCATCAAATGCAGCTGGACCAGGACTGAAGGAGCATATGACCGAGCCGGACTCTCTGAATGTGGCTGCCAATGGGGACTGACTGAGAAGCCAATGATAATGGCACAGGTACTTATCTATCTCTTCTGCATGTATTGGCTTTTTGGGAACATATTCTATATGGATGCACACCTTCTTAGACCGCGATGGAGAGGGGAGGGTTTGGGCTTTCCACAGGGCAGGGTATCCTGCCCCATCTTGGGGAAGCAGGGGGAGGGCAGTGGTGTAGTGGGGGAGTGGGAGGGCCTGGGACAAGCGGAGTAAATGTACATTTTTTTAACAATAAAAAACAAAACAAAACAAAACAAAAAAAAGAAAAAAAAAAGAAAAAGGACACAGTTTTTCTAAGTGTATAGCTTCTGGTAAGTCTGCCATGCTACAGTGGAAGAGCATATATCCAAATGAATTTGGTCAACACAAACTAGCAGTAGCCTGTAATGCTTTGTGTCTTTGGGACCACACAGATCAACAACTCCAAAACAAATTACCCATTCTTGGGACTGAGCTTTTTATTTGGTTGACTTTTGATATCTACTATGATATAGCTGTCCTATTATAAGATATCTCCATTTTAAGTGTTTTATGTATGTATATAAATGCATTTCTGGAAGCTACCACAATATTTACTTTCTATATAAGAATTTTGAGAAGTCTTTAGTTTTATGTACACTTTCGAGTATCTATCCCTCACCTACCCCGGTCTCTCACATTCTAACCTAGTTTATACCATACCTCCCTATTCTACCATTCACATTTAACCATATATACTAGTGCATTTTTTCTTACCTGCTTTGAAAGTTCCCTCCACATGGTCTTCAGTAATTTATAGGCATTTCAAACAAAACACACATGTCTAAAGATTCAAAACTAACATCAGTAAATGGGAGGAAATGTGACATTTACTATATCGGTCTGTGCTATTTCATTCAAAAAAATTGTACCCAGTTTTATCCATTTAACTGCTATTTTCACAATTTCATTTTGCTTAATAACTGAATTGTAGTCCATTGTTTGAATATTCCACAGGTCAATATTATTTTTGAATTGATTTACATTTAGGCTGTTTCTACCTCCTAGCTATTGAGAATTGAACAGGAATGGACATGGATGAATAATTTGATTTTATGTGCATGAGTTTTGTCAATTTTTGTGTATGTGTACTACATGTGTAGCTGACCAGAGAAGACAATAGATGCCCTGGAACAGAAGTTAAAGAAGTTGACAACTCCTATGTTGATCCTGGAAATCAAACCCTGCTACTATAGAGTAACATCAAGTACTCCTTCCTATTGAAATATTTCTTCAACTAAGCATGTGGCATTTTTCAGTATTTTTAAAAATTATTTTTAAGAATAAGATAAATATAGAGAAATATGTATTAATTACAATTACTTTAAAAATATGAACAATTTTTACTAATTAAAAATGAAACAAATAATAAATAATGATTTCAAATTCATTATTTAAGACTGAGGTACAAAGACCAGGTAAAATACCAAAGTTATAGATAATTAATCTGGCCTTTAAACATTGGTTGGAGGATGTGCATTTATTATGAACACAGTAAATGGAAATTAATATAAAGTAGAATTAGAATTGAATTCCCAGATTAATAATCAGAACAAGTGATTAAATAGCAACTTGATAAAATCTACAAAATATTGACTAAAACTGAGAAGGATAATTAATAGTAAACACAGAAAATATAAAATTACTGTTTTCTGCATATGTACCAAATGCCAATTATTCATTAAATTTCTCATTAAATGAAAAATGGGTCAGAGGATAAAATTACAGCACTAGTTTTATTTTATTTTTCTTCTGTGAGGGAAATACCTATATATTTATGTATCTATGTGCTTGTCTTTATTTCTGTTTTGCTTTATCCTAGTGTTCTTTTTATTATTTAGTTATTCATAAGTGTACTAAATTACACATTTCATGATGATACTGCTATCAATGTGTGCCCTTTTACTTATTCATGTACAACCCACAACATCCTGCTTTTCCTCATTGGCCATTCCAAAGCATTAATGTTTTAAATATTTCTCTTGCATCAGTTTTAAATGTAAAATAAACCTTAACTGACAATGTTAAATTACATAGAAAGAAAGAAATATAATAGTGTATTGTGAATCAAAATCAGAAAAAGAGCAGTGATATAACATTTTGATGAAATATATAAAGCATAAATTCAAAGAAAACAAAATGAAGCAAATATACTAATTATATAACAAATAAACAATGGAATAAAAACAAATTAGAAGGGTTGGAGAAATGGTTCAGCAGTTTTGAGCACTGACTACTCTTCCAGGGGTAATAATTCCTATCACCCTCATTCACACTCATGACCATCTTAAATTTCATATGCAGAGGACCTGGTGTCCCCATGTGGTCTCTCTGGACATAAGGCACACATGACACACAAGACATATATGCAAGTAAAACACTAATGAACACATCCTACTTTTTAAAGAAAGAAATTGAAATCATAACATATATTATATATTTTCCTGAAGATTTTTGCATAACTAAAATAAATTTTTCACAAGAGTTATAGCAGGAAGGAACGTGCACATGACAAAACATGAATAAGAAATGTGTAAATGTCAGGTGGTGGTCGCTACTCCAGTATTCTGCAAGCAGAGGCAAGCAGAGCTCTGTGAGATCAAGGCCAAGCCGGTCTGCAAAGCAAATTCCAGGACTGCCAGAGCTGTTACACAGAGAAACCCTGTCTCAAAACAAAACAAACCAAGCAAACAAACAAAAAAAATGCAGAAACAAAGAAAAAACAAACAAAAATGGTTTGAAATATAATATAATACACATATATACATGTATTTCTTAACAATAGGCTTGAAAATTGGGAAGAAATTGACTATTTCTGGCAAATTGCAGTATAATAGAAGAGGAAAAATGGCATAAAATGTAAACTATCAAATTTTCAGTAAAAATAATAAACATAACTTAAAGGAGATAGAGAAAAGTTTATTAAGAGGTTAATACAGTATTTTTAAATAGATCTTGGATAGAAATAATCTTTTCGAAATAGTTAATTCCTTTGCCATCTCATGTTCATACTATGAGATATTATATACAACTCTATTTAAAACTCGTAATTTTGGGGAAAATTTCCTTTATCATATTAGGAATAAGAAATATTAAGAGGAGATGTAGTTGAAATAAAGATGTGTTGAAGATACATTCTCCAACAGGAGAAGCTGGAGTAAAGAGTGAGAGAAATACCATCAAAATATACTGTGTACAAGCATGAATATCTCAAAAGAATAAATAAGACATCAATAAATAAGAGTATACTCTATTGAGAAAGGGCAACTAGGTGATCAGTCAATACCTGAAATAATAGAAAAAAATCCTAAAATACAGAGTAAGAAGTCACTATAAGTCAATAACAGACATTGTTCATGGACTGCATACTGTAAAATCAACATGGCGTTTCTGTAATCAATGGGACAACAACACATTCCGTGCCCACCACTCCAACTCCATAGTGTGAAAACACTTTTTTTAGGAGAGCTATAACACAGACTTCTACTCACCGAAAATAAGGAGCCCATAACAGACTAAAGTATAGAAAACTGAAGTCCAATTGGATGAATGAGAGGATTTTGTTAGGTTTGATTACAGGAATGTGGGTGAGGAGTTACTTACAGGAGCAGAAATGACTCAAACACAGATGCATCACCTACAGCCTACCCCAGCATATGTAACAGCTCACGAAAAGCAGAAATATGAAGCACACTGAACAGCCTACAGACAGTTCAACAGGTGCCTCAGTTGGATTAAGTTTCTTCTTGGCAGTTGCCCTGGTTTCTGCTTTTTCTAGGCAGGTGCTGTGGCTGCAGTCTTTGCAGCTTGGTTGGTCTTGAGAGTGACTTGCTTACTCTTGGGAAGAAAAGCCAAGAGAATGTGGTCAGTTTCTGGGATTCTATTTTACATTGTTTCAATCTTGGAGAAAACGGTAACACAACATGCCCTGACTTGCACCTATGCCTGCTGTTATGGTGTACCTTCATTTGGAAGGCTCTTTTGTACATAAATATTGTACTTATTTATTAGAAGAGATAACTTTCCTTAAGTATTTTCTGTAGATATCTTTAGAAAGTTTGTCTCTTGAAAATCTCCAGTCAATAGCCTCAGAAAATAATTGAGTTTTGCTAAATTGGAAATCCCAACCCAAACTTAGGAAATAGATCCAAGGAAAAAACAAAGGTGAATGAACTTCAAGAGCTGTATACAGCCATCCTCAGGGAAGGGGGTATTACATTTAGAGTAGAATATTATTTTTACATTCATGAAAACCATATGATCTCACACTCTATGATGTTATTACAACATTTTATAGATAAGTGATATGATTTATTGGGTGCAGGTATGATATAGCCACAGACTATAAGTAGTTAGTGTAGTTAAATGAATAAATAAGTTGATTGCTTATTTTTTGAGTTTTCTACTTTGCTTGGTCAGTTACCTATTTCTGAGTACTTTGCTATTAATTAAGTTTATGGAGATTTGGTTTCTGTGAGTTTCCTAGCAGAAGTTCATTTATATTATTGAATGGAGAGGACATTGTACTTCCATTGTAATCCCTGATGTTTGTCCAGTTCTAAAGCTTTAAAGGATAGGGTGAAATTATTTTGACTGTGTTTGGGTGTTTTTGTTTGAGTAATGAGAAAAGCCTTGCATGATGATTCATGAAGCTGAATGCTGATTAAATATATCCTCAAAACCACGCTGAAGATAACATAGAAATACCTTAGGAAGAAAGCACAAAATATAATGTCCGTTTACATGTACTGTATTTCTTCTCTTGGATTTCAATTACACAGCCCGATTATATGAATATGGTGTGGATATTTCATGGAAAATGTTTACCAAGTACACACTTGAAAGTTCTATGGTACAAACAGATTATCTTCTCATTGTCTGACTCTTAATCTTGTGGGTTTCATTATTTAAAATCTTCATATGAATTTTTAAAAAGACTTTACCATGCAAATTTTGTAAGATGAAATCTTAACGTTTCCTGTATTTATTATACCTTCTTCTACTTCTTTTGCATGAGATATTTTATAATTGTTTATGCACTGTAGCTTGTTGAGCATGATTATTGCCAAAGCATAAGTCAGTCTATGGTAAATAAGAGTTTCAACTATGTACTCCAAATATGGGTAGCACTTATTAAATTGTATCATCAAGATTACTGTATTTTCAGCTACAATAAAACATCATATGATTAATTTTTTATATTTAGAGTAAAATTAAACAGGAGGGACCTATTTTTATAGACTTTAAAAATAATTAAAATTTTGATACATGTTCACACACATACACACACACACAGACACACAAGATTTTTATGGTCTTCTGCAAATAAGTAAGTACTATGAAATTTCTTTTTTTTATAGTTAAAAGAAAAATTTACATTTACTCACCTTGTCACAGGCCCTCTCGCTCCTCCACTACCCCACCATCCTCCCCCTGCTTCCTTAAGATGGGGCAGGATACCCTGCCCGGTGGAAAGCCAAGACCCTCCACCCTCCATCTCGGTCTAAGAAGGTGTGCATCCATATAGAATAGGTTCCCAAAAAGCCAATACATGCAGAAGAGATAGGTCCCAGTGCCATTATCATTGGCTTCTCAGTCAGTCCCCATTGGCAGTCACATTCAGAGAGTCCGGTTTGGTCATATGCTCCTTCAGTCCTGGTCCAGCTGGATTTGATAGCTCCCAATAGATCAAGCACACTGTCTAAGTTGGTGGGCCAGTCCCTCACTGTCCTGACTTCCTTGCTCATCTTCTCCCTCCTTCTGCTCTTCCACTAGATGTTGGTAGCTCAATCCCTTGCTCTGATGTGAATGTTGGTCTCTGGCTCTATCTCCATCCATCATACAAAATTTCTATGGTGACGAGCAAGATATTCAACAATGCAACTATGGGACAAGGTCAGTTCAAGCACCCTCTCCTCTGCTGCCCAAGTACCTAGCTGGGGACATCCCTGGGAACACCTGGGATCCCCTCTGGAGACAAGTCTCTTGCGAATCTTAAAATGACTCCTTTAATGTATATATCTTATTCCCTTCTCCAATATCCACCCTTCCTCTACCTCCACCCTCCACGTTGGGGGTGGGGGTAGATGAAATTTCTTCCTTATAACTTTCAGTTCGCATTCCAAGATGTGTCAGTAAAAAGACATTTTAGTTAATTACATATAATATATATTACAATATATTACATTATAGCTAATCAGTATATTCCTGTCAAGTCAGTAATAGTATCTTTAATAAGATTATATTTTAAGTGTAATGAGCTATGATGTGCAATGTGATAATCAGTGGCCAACACAATTGAAATGAAAATTAAATTTAAATATAATAAATATCATAAATTTATGTTTCCACTTAAAATGCCCTTCAGTTGAGCCATGGCAGTATGGTATCTAGGATAAGTGTTGAAGTTCAAGTTCCTACATCAGTAGCAATTTGATGGATATCAAGGTTTTATATTCAAATATAAGATATATCTCATTGATGTTTCAAGCCAAATAAATAAATAAATAAATAAATAAATATGCATTTTATATAGTTTTATAAGTTTCTTTTGGATAGCATTGTTTAACGGAATCATTACTTGACACTGGACATAAAAAGGAATAAAAACAGATTTTTTTCTTTCACATCAAACACCATAATTACAGAGTTCCCTCCCTCTATTCCTCCCTCTTCTTCCCATCTCACCATCCATCCAGATCCATTCCCTTTATGTCTCTCATGAGAAAACAAGCAAGGCTTATAAGGATAATAATAAATTATAACATAATAACATAACATAAAATAAAAAGTTACACATTTGCACTAGTCAAAACAAACAGAAGAAATATGGACAGCCATAAAATTCAGAGAACCACTCATTCATATGTTTAGGAGTCCCGTAAAAATAGTAATTGAAAGTCATAATATGTACTCTGAGGACCTGCTG
The DNA here is from genome assembly GCA_028555095.1 of Dicrostonyx torquatus. Lineage (NCBI taxonomy): Eukaryota > Metazoa > Chordata > Mammalia > Rodentia > Cricetidae > Dicrostonyx > Dicrostonyx torquatus. The sequence goes on from JAQHUG010000164.1 coordinate 1,811,352, forward strand.
CAGCCCCTTGAAGGCCGTGTGCCTGCTGTCTCAGTCTTCGTGAGTTCATAGCAACTTTGGTTAGGTTGATCAGGATGGCTCTAAATCTATTTTAAATAAAATGATATTTTTAATTTTAAAAAGGCTAAAATATTTTCCTTCATGTAGTCCTTATTATAATAAAATCAGAATTATCATATGCAATGACCCAATTAAAAATTTGTGGTTCAACTATGTTAGAATATTGTGGACCTGCTGTGATAAGATAGCTAGCTTCTGGTAGAGATATATTTCCCTGACTCTTACTGAGTTTTGTTCTTATGCTAGTATCCAGGGTTTCAGGTGATTATAGTTCTAGGTACTGATTTTCAGTTTCTCTTGGTTGGATGGGAGTTTTAATTCCTTGGTTCCCATACAAGGGATTTTGCCCACCCTCCCACTTTTTCTTCTAGACAGGGTTTGTCTGTATATCAGCCCTAGTGGTCCTGGAACTCACTCTGTAGACAAACTGGCTTTGACCTCAAGAGAGATCAACCAGCCTCTGCCTCCTGAGAGTCTTGAATTATTTTGTCTTGTTTGGCTGTCATATTTTGGAGGGTGCCTGTTCTTTTTGGAGAGGAAACAGAGGGAGAATGGATCTGGGAGCAAGGGGAGGTGGGAAGAGCTAAAAGAAATGGAGGGAGGAGGGAAAACTACAGTTGTGTTGCATTGTATGAGCGAAGAGGAAGGGAGAAAAATTAAAGAATATAGTCAAGAGAGAAAATACCCTCATTATTAGGGAGAAAATCCAAGAAAAAAAGATAAAAACCAAAGTTTATACTATGTGTTTATTTGTAGAATATATAACTTTTCTCGATGAAAATATTATGCTGCTAATAGACAAATTATATTTCTATGATTTTGGAGCAATCTGCTTTGGTTTTAATGGTTCTTCATTACATTCTTGTTTTACTTGTAATGACTACCAACTACTGGTAATTTCAAAACAGCTGTTGGGGAGAATTGTTTTATGGTGATGAAGCAACTTTAAAATCCTAACTAGAACAAATACAATCCACCTTTTATCATTTGTCCCATAAGACATTTTATAAATTAGTTTCCTCATCTCAGCTTCATGCTTTTGTTTTATGTGTAGAACAAATTCTAGGCATTGTTACATATGCCCATAATGTCTGAGATAAATGAAAAAAACACCACTACCCTTAAATCATTTAGGAATTGCTGAGTACGGTTTGATTAGGGTGACTGACCTGGGTTTTAAAAATCTGAATAAAAGTGTGGAGCATCCTTCTTTAGTGGAGGACAAGGAACATCTTAGTATTCTGAAAATCGAGTGTAATTTAATATGGATTGAACGTGTGTGAATCTAATTTCTGGGAACAAAATTTATGATGAGAGAGAGCATAGCACACTATCATTACCAACTTGCATTCCAGGAAATACACCTAGAACACTGTAAGGCAGTAGTGAACAGTATCTTGTGTGAATAATGAAGCAAATCTTGAAAAAATTTCTTTTTATTTGCTTGTTTTCTTGAAATCTGATAGTTCCAGTGGTGAACAAACACATACAAATACTCTATCATGACATTTTCTCTTCACCTTCATTGAATTACTGATAAGGTCATATATTTTTTAGTTTCAAAACCCAATAATCATCTACTGTGGTATGATGGTCTTGTACCTTGTAAAGGTTTCTCACTTGTATTAGTTTAATAAAATGCTGATTGGCCAGCAGCCAGGCAGGAATTATAGTTGGGGCGAACAGAATAGGTGAATGCTGGAAACAGGAAAGACTCAGTCTGCAGTCATTTCCCAGACTCAGAGGAAACAAGATGAGAATGCCTCACTGATAAATGTTACCAAGTCATGTGGCTAACACAGACAACAATTATGGGTTAATTAAAGATGTAAGAGTTAATAAGAAGCCTGAACTATTAGCCCAACTAGTTTATAATTAATGCAGACCTTTGTGTGTTTCTTTTATTTATTTATTTATTGTTAAAAGAAAATTTACATTTACTCCCCTTGTCCTGGGCCCTCCCCCTCCCCCAATACCCCACCGCCCTCCCCCTACTTCCCTGATATGGGGCAGGATACCCTGCCCTGTTGAAAGCCCAAGGCTCTCCCCCCTCCATCTCGGCCTAAGAATGCGTGCATCCATATAGAATAGGTTCCCAAAAGGCCAATATATGCAGAAGAGATAGGTCCCTGTGCCAATATCCTTGGCTTACCTGTCAGTCCCCATTGGCAGCTACATTCAGAGAGTCCAGTTTGGTCATGTGCTCCTTCAGTCCTGGTCCAGCTGAATTTGATGAGCTCCCAATAGATCAAGGGCACTGTCTCAGTTGGTGGGCCAGTCCCTCACAGTCCTGACTTTCTTGTTCATCTTCTCCCTCCTTCTGCTCTTCCACTTGACCTTGGTAACTCAGTCCCTTCCTCTGATGTGAATGTGGGTTTCTGGCTCTATCTCCATCCATCATGCGAAATTTCTATGGTGATGATCAAGATATTCATCAATGTAACTATAGGGAAAAGTCATTTCAGGCACCCTCCCCCCTTTGTGTGTTTCTTTGGGACTAAACAGTTGCAGGACCAGGCAGGGCAGAAACCTCTGTCAACAATCATACAAATGTCTTTTTATCACAGTATCTTTTAGCAAGTATATTGTTCTAAACTTCTGAAAATAGACACAGATATGAACTTAATTTTACAAAAATGTAAGTTAATGTAAAAAGTAAATCTAAAAGTAAAAAATGTAAATGATTTTCGAAAAATATGTTAATGAAGTATCACAAAGTCTTGCTTTGTTAATAATGGCTTAAAATTATATCTAATCACAATTTCTTGAGTGTTTTACTGTTGTTATTAATGGATATTAATTAAGCTATAATTTGGTTTTCTAAGTACTAATCTTTTGATGAAAATACCATTAACAGTGAGTAATGACGAATCAATATGTGAAGTGAACCATTGTATCATTTATTAAAAATAACCTGTACAGAGTTAAACAAACTGATGCAAATATATAATAAGCAATTCATATCATAAATTGCTAGGTATAAGTTTTCAAATAATTATACTCTTGAGGTTTTGGGCACATGTTGAATTGCTTAACAAAAAAATGAACCTATTATCTTTTCAAAAATATTTAAATAATTTAAAATCCATTTATTTTAACAGTATTGCTGGATTATATCCTGAAGGACCAATACTTAGTCTTTTGTGCTGTTCAGAAATTTTGATGGTATAATTATCAAATAGCAATTAACAAAAATGTTTCAAAGGCTCTTTTGATTTTTTTTTTCTCCAGCTCTTCTTGAACTGAGTTCCTTCTGTGTTAACACTGGATGGAGATCTGAAAAGTACAGGCTCCAATATTATGTAAATAAAGACTCCAAATAGTACCCAGTGAGTTTAAACAGCTCCAGTCCCTGGCATTTCAAACAATACACTATGGGGTTGCAGAATTACCACCTGCAAAAGTGACAGTGTCAATATCAACACTCATAAAATGACACTATGGGTAGCAGTGTAATATTTTTCAAATACTTCTGAAATACAAAGAAAGAAATTTGATAACTTCATTTGTAATTTAGGTGAATGATAAACTGAGCTATTCTATTTAGTTGTCATGGTTCTCAATATAAATATCAATATAAAATGACACTCATGCATTTTAATAGTGACAGCTTAGATACGCAAACACAAACCAAAATTCTAGAATTGACTGATGTTTTGAAAATTTTACCTGTTAAATATTTTTGCAATATTGATGATTTAATATTTTATATTTAAGTATCATATTTACTAGTTTTATAACTTTCATTATACTTTATTGTTCTAAATTTTCACTCACAAAGAGTCCATTTGAGCTGTTACAGGAGGCTCTGAAAAATTTTCTAAAGACTATAAGTGAAACTAAGCAGTTTATTTATTATTTATTTATTCAGAATTGTTTATTTTTATTAATAAATGCTTATATGTTCTTCTAATGGCTCCAGTCTCATCTATATGCCTTAGTAACAGGTACTTGATTTTGTATCATACTTCTTTTATTTTTCAGGAGTGAAAAATAAGAAAGCTTTAAATATACCTAATAATTTCAGCTTTACGAAGCAGAAATGTCTTCTGAACATGTGACAACAGTTCCACTTCAAGACATATGTGTGATGTGCTCCTAATCAGCATTAGGAAAGAATAATAATGTCATTTTAACTGCTTTGTTCTGAAGTAGAGTATTGTAGATTATTGTTTCATAAAAGAAGCAGCACAACCTATTTTGATGTAAAATCTATTTTAATTGTTATTGAAATATCTATAAAATTATTTTAAATGATTGTCTTAGTTGCCTCTTTCTCATGTGAACACGTCTTATGGTGCTTCAAGCGTCCCACATGTAGGTTTACTATTAGCTGTTAGATACATGAGAAGACTGCCCTGGGAGCTTACAGCTTCCACTAGGGAAGTGAGGGCTTCTTCATGAAAGTTTGAGAATAAAACTGCAAAGTTGTGTTGCCTAAAAAGATGAAAGAACATTTGAAATTATTCAGTGAAGATTTTCATTAAGACTACTATAGATGCCAGATTCAAATCTACTAATAATTAGAATTTTACTTCCTTCTAATTTATGATACTCTATAAGTGCTCACATAGATGATTCATATGTCCTCTTATCTAGTAGTATATTATCTTTGTTCTTGTTTTAAATAAATATATTTCTTATTTCTAAAGTGATAATAGAGTCATTTATTTTCACTTAGTCTCTATTCCAGGGAAATTGTCTACATAAACATTTTGCTGTACTGCATTTATGTGCTCATTTACATTATTTGGGTTATTTTTTGTTTAAAATGACTTACTTTAGCTTTCATTTGCTGAATATTTACATAAACATTCCCATATCAGTATGTGTTTGCTCATGTTTTTTGTTTACAAAATATTTTTAGTGTTGTAAAAGGGAGAATTTTTAAATGAATTATACAACAAAGAGTAAAACTGTCTTTTGATAGACATCTTTAAGTAATTTAATATATACTTGTTGACAATGAAATATAGACATAATAGAGTTTGCTCTGTG
>JAQHUG010000164.1:1829062-1843638 GCA_028555095.1 Dicrostonyx torquatus
TGGTTAATGAATAAAGAACTGCTTTGAGCCTATGGCAGGGAAGAACAGAACTAGTCAAGAAAAGCTAGGCTGTATGCTGGGAGAAAGAAGGCTGGAGTCAGAGAGACCATGTAGCTCCACTGGAGACAGACAGCAGAACTTCAGCTGATAAGCAACAGCCATGTCGCCATACACAGATTATTTGAAATGAGTTAAATTAATATGTAATAATTAGCTAGTAGGAATCTAGAACTAATGGACCAAGCAGTAATTTAATTAATACAGTTTTGTGTGATTATTTTGAGGCTAAGCAGCCAGGAATCAACAAGCGGCTCTCTCCTCCTACATATTATATATTTAATGAAATCATAAAACATGTTCCATCAATTTTTTAAAAAACGAAATAATAACTTTTCTCACAATAATGCAATAAGACTAAAACCCAATGACAGAAAAAACTAAAAATGATACTAACACTTGAACTGGCTTTTGGGAATCTATTCTTCACACTGGGTTGTCTCACCCAGCCTTAATACATACGAAGGACCTTATATCTACCTCAGTTTGATATCCCATACTTTGTTGACACCAATGGGAGGCCTGTCAAAGGTGAACAGAAACATGAGGAGTGGATGGGGGCTTTGAGAAGTGAGGCTGTGGGCACAGGGACAGGAGGCAAGGAGTGAGGGAAAACTGGGGTAAGGTTGTAAAATAAATGAAAAAAAATTAAATGGAAATTTTAAAATGTGTTTCTGGACAGGCCCACCTGGTTGGTCTCCTGTTTTCTGGGCAAGCACATACCAAGACAACAAATAGTCATGTACTATAGAAATTAGAAAGAAGTGGAGTGGTCCTTGCACCATGGAAAGAACCAGAACTGAAGACCCAAAGGTACTGAAGAATAGACTAATGTAGGTGGCCCATCCTGCACCCTGGGGCCAAGTGATGTCTGTGTTTGTACTTCAGCAGAGGGTCTGGATCTGTGGTCCAATAATAGCTGGGGTCTGTGTCAATGTCTGTGGCCCACGTTGCCATCAAAAAGAGGCAGGTTGTGTGGCGTCTTGGTTGCCATTTGAGGTCATGCTACTGTCCAATACCATGCTGCTGTTGGGGCCTCATTAATCTGAGTGGCCCGAGCTGCCCCCTGAGGTTATGGGAAGATGGGACCCAAGATATGACCTAGTGCCATGTCTGGGTCCATGGTCTTACCATAGCAGGGATCTATATTGATATCCATGATTCTTGTTATCACTGGGGCTATGAGAGAGCTGACCCTAGTGCTTGGAGACACGAGATATGATCCTGCCCCTTGCTGGCCACTGCAATGGGAGAGCTGTCCTTGACCCTTGTCTGAGGGGAATGGTCCCAGTGAAGATTCAAACTAACTCAGCTACCATGCAGCTCCACATCCAAGGCTTTGAGTTGGCCCACTCCAACATCCATTATCTGCCCATATGTTAGAAGATACTGGTCATGCAAAACCATGACAGCAGAATCTCTTTTACTCAGGAGAACAGCAGGATATCTGAAAGAAGTTTCAGTGAGGGTCCAGCATTGAGGTGGTAGCAAAAACCTGATGCTTTGAACCTGATCAACAACCCATTGCAATGAACATTTGCAACTAGAGCTTCTGGGCAGAAGGTTAAACTCTGTGACACAAGGCCACACTCCCAAGGCCAATACAACCAAACTGAAGATGTGATGGAGAGGCAGGAAATATAAAGGAGTGTTTTTGTTGTTTTATTTTATATTTTACTTTTTTATATGGGGGCTACAAGTTTGGAAAGCAGACATGGAAATGAGTAGGATTGGGGTATATGATGCAAAATTCCCCATAAAACAATTAAACATTGTGAAAAGGAAAAATGCATTCTGAAACATCAATGAATAAAGAAAATCATATTCAAACTGGTTTCTGTAGCATTGTATATAATATCTTAAAAAAGCAAATGTATCAAATGCCTTTCAGCATGCAAATAGGACAAATGCTATGTTGATTTATCAGTATTTCATTCACGTTACACTAAAAACAAAACTGTTGAAATATACCGATACTTTTAGGAAATTTTGGTGTTTAGAGAAAACTGAATAAAAGCTTTCTGCAACAGACAGCATGACTCACATACAACACAGAAGAATAATTTGAGGTCTCCAGAGAACAGTTCATTCAGGGTGGGGAGTATTTGAGGGGCAAAAGGGATCTTTGAATGAAGATGCAGGCATCATCAGTTTATAGGAATGGTTCTTGAATCTCTGCATGTTTGTATGTATACTTCACTTTATGTCCTTTGGCTATGTGTCATTCCTTATTCACACAGCTTATATTTTGTGATAGTACATGCTAATATCACAGAATAGGAATACACAAAATAATACTCAGTAAGATCATAAAGTTCAATGTATATAATTCTAAAGCATTTTAAGTAAGCAAGAAAATTTATATAAATACTGTATAAATATTTTACATACCACATACATAAACATACATACACATATACACATGTAGATATGATTATATATTTAAATTGGTAACTAGAAATTATGCTTTCTAAGATTTCAAATGCTGCTTAGTTTAAGCATTTTAAAATATTTCTAGCAGAAATTTTAATTAACATTGTCTATAAAAAGCTCAATATATTTCTACTGCTTAGAATTCAATACGTGTAAGTGTAGACACTAGATCGATATACCACATCCTTAAGGGTAAACCAGCTAATAGTAAGTAAAAGAAATCCATTCACCCAGTAAACATTCTATCAAAAGGACGACAGGATTTGTCACTAAGACTGATAATGTAGCAACAAGGATTCAAATACGGAGTTTAAAGACTTTTCCTTGGTTTCTTTTGTTGATAATGATGCAGATACCACAGAAATTTTATTTGTGATACTCAGGTAAACCTGAAATATATACATAATTTGACATTTTTTTCTGGAAATGCTTACACACTTGAAATAAATGGTATGCAATATCATTATTGCAAATATTAATCAATTTTATTTCAAGTCTTTCATGGTACAGATTTTTAATAGGCCACAGCACGGGACATTCAACAACCTCTTTATTTTGTTGGATAATCAAATCAGGATAAGCTGTGACTCCTGAATATCTGAACAATACAGAGCAATAGAGCATGGTGGGAATAAATGTTCTAAAGAGATATAAAAAGACTGTATTAAATATGTATTATGAACCATTTATATATGAAAAAGATTAAAATGTGCTCTTTTCTATGCAATGATACATTGTAGGTCTAAGCAAAAATTTAATTTTACTTTTCTTCGGTTTCCTATTAACAAAATGAGGAAAAGTGAGTGATTTTTAAAATAATTACAAGCAATAAATGTATCAGTGTTTTGACAATAAGTGACACAAAAGCAGAAACAAGCTTAATTCCACTGTATGTTTTTAGTACAGTTTTTGTTTTCCATGTATAAGATGATAGACATCTGGATGATTTTACTAGGAAATGTAAATAAGGCAGCAAAGAACATGGGTCTGCAAACATCTGTATAAAAAAAATGAAATTATGAAATCTGCAGGTTAAAAGGACAAAGTTGGAAAATGTATTCTTAGTGGACTTACCTGTGCCCAGGAACACAAATGGTGTCTGCTTTTTTCAAAGTTTGATTTCTCGATTGATGTTTTAGAATTCATTGTTTAACTTGGAGTGCCTGTAGGACCCAAGGAGCTAGAAAGAGGCCACTACACAGCTGAGAAGTGCTTTAAGGAAAGGGAGGATAATAGGGCATGAGTGTTATAAAAGTAGAGGCGGTTCCTACACTTTTAGGAAATTATGTATCGGCAGAGGATGGGAGAGACCAAGTATGGGAAGAGTTAACTGAAAATAATAAGGTCATAGGTTAATTTAAAAACATAATTGCTTTTAAAAGATTTCGAGGAAACATACACTGCATTAGTGGGTTAAGTTTGTCCCACAAGCCATAAGTTTTCAAACAAAAATCCCACCACCTAGTGTGACATACTTTATCATGAGGCATGGTCAGGTGGACCCTAGAACAGCACAAGTTTTTGTTATTGTTCTTAGTGTCACACTAAAACTAGATAATAAGAGCTGTTCCTAAAGACACCACAAACTGTGGCTATAAGACATAGAGAAATCAAGTAAGAACTAATATAAAGCTTTCTCCCTGCTGGCTAGCATCCAGTTTCCCAGTGGAGGGTGTCGAGGGAAAAAAACCATCAACCAACTGAACTGGTTCTGAGTCCTACAGATTTTAATGCTAGACTGTCAAGCAGGATATGCCAACAGGTGCAGTCAGATTGGATTTAAAGTGAACTCACCAGAAGAAATGTATGCTCGGTACTATAGGTTGGGGAAACACTCATAGCTAGGGAGGCCATCAGTCTTAGTAATGCACCTTTTACCTCTATTAACTATGGTTTTGCTATGTGGACACGATGTCAAACTGCCTTCTAAACAGTTATATTTATGCCTATAGGTCAGAACAACTAGCAACTTTGACCAGAGAAGCTCCTGCTTGAAGTGTGCATAGGTTAATGAGGTGACTGTCCTGGGGAATACAGTACAGGGAACAAGTGACTTGACTGCCTAACCTTAAACAAGACATCTGCATCTCCCTGTCCAATGCTCAAAGAATATGGAGGAAGAAGGAACAGAACGAATCTAAGAGCTGGTTAAGGGGAAGGAGGTTTCTGAAACACTTTCTTCGACTGCACCCAAGTTCTCAAACACTGTGGCTGTGAGATTGCACAAGACTTGACCTATCAGCACTCTGTCCTGGAGAACGATGGGGGTGGAGGGTGAGGGGTGGGAGGGTGGTACTCCTAAAGCCCCACCAATCCCTGAGTAGGAAGGTAATGGTTACTGGAAAGGAGTCATCATATTCCTCATTATAAATGACTAATACATTGTCATGCTAAAGTAAATAACCCTCTACACATGCTTAGGCAGGCAATACAAAGTGCAGTGAGACACAAATAGCCAAAACTGTCAGAACAGAGCATGAACTTGTTTCAAAGTGGATTGATGGAAAGTTCATGAGAAGAGGTTTTTTTTTCAATTAAAAATCACAAATACCCTATGAAAGCAATTTTCTTTTCCTTTTTTATTTTACAGTCAGAGCACAGTTTTTCCTCTCTCCTCTGCTCCCTTTAGCTCCGCCCAAAGCACCCCTTTGCCTCATGCCTCATCCGCTCTTACCTGCTATCCTCTTTCTATTCTGCAAGGGTAACCTTCCATGGGTAGCTAGTGTCTTGTCTAGTACGTAGACTAGACAACATGAGGACTGGGCTCCAAAGCCAACAAAAGAATGAGCAACAACCTCTGCTCCCATTCTTCGAGTCTCTCAAGATGTCCAAGTTATTCATCTGTCATAAATGAAGACAACTTAAGTCAGTCCCATGAAGGCTCCCTAATTCTTTCAGACTCTGTGAGTTCCTTTGAGCCCATGGTAGTTGTTTTGATGGATTTTCTTACAATGTCCTTGATTAATCTGGCTTGTGAAATGCTTCCTCCATCTCTTCAACAGGATTCCCTGAGCTCTGCCTGATATTTGATTGTGAGTTTCTGCATCTGCATCTTGGACTGCTGGGTGAAGCCTCTCTGATGGCTGTTAGGATAGGCACCCATGTATGAGTGTAGAAGAATATCTTTAGGAATCAATACATTGATAGCATTTTTATTTCCCCCCAGTCATATTTGGTTCTATTCTAGGTATCTGGGCCATCCAGTCTCTGGTTCTTGAGGCTCCAGGGAGTGTCAGGAGTGTTGTTCATTCTTGAGATGTGGGTCTCAGACTAGACCAATAATTGGTTGGCCACTCCCACAACTTGAAAGAGACAACAGGAAAGGGGGCATTTCTGGGCCAGGTAGAAACCTGATACAAGGGAAACTCCCCTGAATCTACAAAGATAACTGCAGCTAAGACTCCAAGCAAAGGGGGAAGATAGATAACCTCAACTGTTACCTCCTGTGACCAGAGAAGACTACCAGTGGAGGGACTGGGATACAAATCCAGCCATGTAACATTCCAGCTTGTCCTTTTGGTCTATGGATGTGCTGGTGTAAGGGTGGTAAGGGTAGGACATTTGATAATAATCACTAGTACAGAGAAAGGAAAGTAGTCTTTTTCAGTATATCAAAGAAAATGTCTACAAAAATGTAACTTTCAGCTGGTTTTTGGTGTTGCCTAACAGTTGCTTCAGACTTTAACTAATGAAGGAAATCTAAACAGGTGAATAGGGGAATGATGCCCACCTTCTCCCCTACTCTTATTCAGCATGTTAATGACACAGAATGGAATATCATCTTTTGCAGTGGGTCCACAGAAAAGTCTTAATTAATTTTAGGGTGGAACAATTGCTACGCATAATTACTTGCTTAAGAAACAGACATACTTACCAATTGTTTGACCTAGTGAGTAAACTTGCAAGGCACATAAGGCAGAAATACTTGCTACCATGCATTTGTATGTACCAAATAAAATGGAAAAATTGAATAAATAATACAATTCATTTTCTATCATCATATATAAAATATTTTAGACTAAAATTTCCAGTTTGAGACCTGCTTCACAGAAAGAATTGATTTCTCCTGCTATATTTGGTCAACAGCTCATTGCTGAAAACTAGAAAGCAGAGCCAAAAAATAAAAAATGGCAGAAAAATATGCAGATACATTTTTTAAAATGTAAGCTCAATGTTAAAATTTTATTTTTCTACAAATTTTCAAATAACTTTAATGCAATAACAGTCATAATCACAAAGGTATTTTGCATTTTTGTTAATAAAGGCAAATAGGCTTCATAATCAAAAAAGGTCTTTTATTTGTTTATATAGGTTATTATAAAATCAATATGTCTCTCAAAGTACCAGGTGCAGACATACCAACTGCGGAGAGAGAACACCCAGAGTCTATGAATGGGCTTATTTTCAGATGTTCTATTGCCCTGTAAGTAAAGACTTTTGGTGTTTTTAAGAATATTGTAGAACGACAAGAAATTGTGAAAGTGAGATATTCATTTCAGCAATATTATCATTGTAACTCACAGTGAAAAATTACCTTTTCACTGTGAAGAAAAAAAAACACATGCTAAAAGAATTACCACTCAACATTATTGTATGTCCCATAATTTCGCTCAAAAGGCATTTTATCAAAGGAAGTGAAATTTAAGTTCATAAAATGCTACAGATCCATATTATCAAGAGTAGCATTAAAAACTATCCAACTCTAGCAACAACCAACATGTTCATAAACAGAGAATGACTAAGCAATAAATACCAACTTATTTAGGTGAAGGCGACACTAATGATAAACTAGACACAATAGAGCAAGGAAAAATCATATTAAGTGTAGCATACTGCCTAAAAGAGTGCTTGTATTGTGATCCTATTTTCTGGTTGCTGCTGAAAAGTGAAAAATTCACTCATAGGGTTAAAATATACATTAATATATAACAGAATGGGTAGATATGTATAAAGTTATTGACAACTACATTAGATATAAGAACTTTTTCATATTTAATATGCCTTTTTATGGAAATATAAATCATGTGAACAACACTTATCACAGATTAATCATAATTAAATATAAGTTATACGTATTATATTACGTCTATATTGTATTTCAAGGATATCTAATAATTAAATCAGTAAAGTTTAAAAGATTAGCCACAATTTTTTTTCTTTTTGAACCATCAGTACCGGCACTGTATATTTGAAAAGGGTGTCTGTGCAGATCCCAATTTCAAACATTTTGTTCTCACTACTCATTGTACTTTTAAGGAATGTCTTCTGTGGAATTAGGTCTGGGAACAGGAAAAGATAAGACAAGAGTGCTCAAAGAATCACAAATGCCATGGCTGTACTTGATTTAGCCCTTTCCTTTCCATTTACTGATAGGTTGTGCTTCAGGTGATAGCTGCGTGTAAACAATGTTGGCTTTCTCTTTATGTGGTCTTCAGGTTCCTTTAAGCTTCTCTATCATAGAAAAATCTCTCAGAAAAGCACAGCCTGAATTTCTTTTGACTGTAGCAGAAGTCATTCACGGAAACCATCTCTTCTCCGAGAGGTATTACTTCCATATTTATAGGCATCAGCATGGCTTCTACCATTCCTGAACTTTCAAAGTGTTTCCTATTAGTTAGTATAGAGTTAAGAGAAAAACTGTTGCTTCATGTTTTGATATTTTTAATAACTCAAAAAATTCACATATTTCACATTCTTCTTGGATACCTTTAATCATAATCCACTTAACACATTTCATCTCTGAGTTCTTAAGAGAATGCTTAAAGCCAAACTTCGCATGTGATTTGTTCCTCTGTGCTGAGGATTCCAATATAAATACAGCGAAACTGAGAGTCAGAAAGGCACATTAACATTCAGTTCCAAACAGTTGACCTCCAGGCTCCAATAGTGCTATCAGTCCAGAATCTATGCCATCCCAAAACAAAGTCAAAGTATATGAAGATTGTGGGCACAATGCTCATACTCATTGTTTGCTTCTTCCTTCTAGTCAAGGTATGATCATGTGACTAGAATCCGGTTGAGGAAATGAAGAATGTTGAACAACATAGTTAATACGAGGAAGCTATCCTGAGAGGGATCTAGGGAAGACACTGACCCAAGTCTTGTGATTCTAGTGGGTAAAGGCTACCAGAAGATCATAGCCTTGAGCAGGACAACTTGGGAGGACTGAGATAACAATGTGACTTCATATCACTCACTTACTACCCTGCCTGCTTATCTGGAGCAGAAAAGTCCTGAGGAAAGAAGTGAAAACTGTTCCAGACTTGTTGGAATACTGGCCAAGACACTAATTTTAAAGCCCTAAACCAAAGTGATTTTTTATGCTATTTCTAGAGAATCAAAATAACTCATGTGGTGTGCATAATCTCATCCCTGTATGCCTTTCAAGCCATTCTAGTTCAAAGTAATTTTGTGAATATCCAGGACAAAATTTTAGATGGTGCTTAATCCTAGGATGTGGAGTGGGTGTATCTGTCCAATTCTAAATATTACCCAACTGTTATCAGCTGTTTCTGACTATAGTTAGTAGATTTTATGTTGCCAGTACAATAATTTCAGAGGGAAAGAATTCTCATCCCTTCTGTAGTATATGGAACTCAACTGAATATTTTTCTAGTCTCCCCAAAACTGTACATTTTAAAATACAGCACTACATTTGTGATGGTAGAATTAAGTGATTGAATATTTATGTTGCTTTCAAGAAAGACACAATTGTTCACTTGGATGTCTTTTTCTCATCACACTTTACCACTTTGAAAACTTAAGTAATATTTTGTAACAATATGAATATCCCCTTCAGACTTTGATCTGATGCTTATCTTTATTTATATAGTTGTTTTAGTTTATAAAATCAGATATTATAAAGGAAAAACCTGTACATACAGTACAAATTGAAAATATTTTGCAGGAAATGGAAATGTACTTTGGATTTCCAGATAGTTTTTTCCATGGAAAAATTAATTTGTTTTGACTATTATTATCAAACATAAAGATGTGCTTAAATAAAATTTCTACTATATGTGATACTGTCATACTCAATGTCGATTCACTTAATCACTTCTTTGTGCCATTTGAATCACTGATGTTGGTTAATGTCTATAAAAGAAGCATTATGCTACAGTCACAATGAAAATGTACCTTCTGATCTTTAAAATTGGAAGTAGTTTTATACTTGATCATTCAAAGTCTTAATTCTTTAAGAGATCACTATTTTTTCTCCATAAGCATTTTACATGTTAGCTTGTTGATATAATTCCCAAATTATACTAATCTCTTTTATAACACAACAAATTTCCAGGTTATAGTTTAAAGTATGAGGGTCATGAAGAATTTAATTTAGTGTTTAAAGACTTCTACTTGCTGGCTTGCATTGCATTGCTCGCATAATTTCTGAAGTATTCAAATAAATACATGGAGAAACAAAATAAGTAACAATGTATGGTTCTGTAAAAATTTAGAGATGAGACTTCAGTCTTTCCTCTGTACTTTACATTTATAGATACACATTTATATTATTCAAGGATAATTCTGTACTACAAGAAATACTAGAAAACAGAATTGTGGGAGTTTTCTAACTGCCAAGTGTAGATTTGAGCCACAAAATTCACAAGGTTTCCCAGAAAATTTCAAACTTCATTATGTCAGGCTCCTGTTGACAGGCCATCATTCCATTACAGAAATTATACACTTTTATGACATATATGGAAGCAATTTGACAATAAATTGTATAAGATATTGTGATTCATTCCTCAAATGTAATATTTATTTTAAAGTATTGATTTGAGTTGACAATGCAAGGATTTATTTGAAAAATCATAAACAAGCAATCTACAAATCATCTATACATGTTGTTCTCTTACTAACCAAAAATTTGGAAGGAGGGATTCTGTGCTTTCTTCACTCTTTATTTCAACTTTCTAAGAAGTTTGTTCTTTATTTAATTTAGTTTACTGAGAGTCTTAAATGCATAAAAATTACATTATACAGGACATATTTTTCATCAAGTTGGATTTTTTTAACCTCTGAGACATCTATTTTTATTACTATATTCCTCAGTAGATACACTTATTCACCTCCGTGATCAGTAACTTTTTTTCTCCCCTATCCCAGTGCTCCTGCTTCCCCCCCTTCTCCCTTCCCCTGCCCTGTGGGAAGTCCGAGGCCCTCCCCCCTCCATCCCAGCCTAAGAAGGTGTGCATCCATAGAGACTAGTTTTCCAAAAAGCCAATACATGCAGAAGAGATATGTCCCTGTGCCATTATCATTGGTTTCTCAGTCAGCCCCCATTGGCAGCCACATTCAGAGATTCCGGTTTGGTCATATGCTCCTACAGTCCATGTCCAGCTGGACTTGATGAGCTCCCAATAAATCAGGTACACTGTCTCATTTGATGGGCCAATGCCTCATGGTCCTGACTTCCTTGCTCATCTTCTCCCCCCTTCTGCTCTTCGACTGGACCTTGGGAGCTCAGTCCTTTTTTTCTGATGTGACTGTGGGTCTCTGACTCTATCTCCATTCATCAGGCGAAATTTCTATGGTGATGATCAAGATATTCATCAATATGAGTATGGGACAAGACTAGTTCAGGCACCGTCTCCTCTGCAGCCCAAATACCCAGCAGGGGACATCCTTGTGGACACCTAAGGTCCCCTCTAGAGACAAGTCTCTTGCCAAAAGTTGGATTTCTTTTACCAACTTCCTGATGCCATTTGAATCATAGACACTGCATTTCTCATGAAGTTGCTCATGCCAGGAAAGAGCCTGTAGAAAAATCAATGCCCATTACTAGGCACTTCATCAATCCTAACATAGTACTTCCTTCTCCTCATGGCACAAAAAAGGGGGGAAATGAAAGCTTGCATTTATCAAAGGTCTTAATGTCACCTTCTGTACTTTATGTTTTCAGATATAGGTGCAAATACAATAACTGACTGACCTTGTGTATTTGAGATGTCCCTGATAAAATATCATAGGTTGAACACAATTACTCTGATTATTCTTTAAGGAAATCCAAATATATGAAAATATACAGTAGAATAAGGTACAAATATCAAAATCAAATTAAGGAAAAGGTGAAAACTACAAATGAGATTTATCAAAGTTAAATTTTTAGAAGAGAAAAGTCAGTTGTTTGTAACATCTTGAAAATTAGAAAATAAGTAATTAGCATATTTGGATAGCTGAAATCATATGAGGCTGACTAAATTCTATGATTTTAAGGCATCTGAATTTTAATACATAATAAATAGTCATAAGGAAGAGCAAGTTGAAAGTGATTTTGTTGTGTCAGTAGATGTCCAGGGTTCATTTAATATGGCTAACAATTGTGCACACCTTCAGATATTAATATTTGTCAATTATTATAAATGTAATGGGCAACCAATAAAATAACCAAACTTATATAGCCAATTGATACTTAGAAAAAGGTGCCATAAAGTATAGTATATTATTATAAATACAATGGACATCCAACAAAATATCCAAACTTAATATAGCCAGTTGATACTTGGAAAAAGAGACCACAAAATACAGTGAAGTAAAATCTTTCCAATTATCAGTACAGGTAAAACTCTATATGGAGAATGGCAAACAAAAAAGACTAAAGAACATTCAGCTTCATGTAGAACTCAATTCAAAATTGATCAAAGACCAAAGTTAAGATCTAAAATGATAAAATTAATACAGAAAATACATGAAAAATTTCTAATATATTGGTATAAACAAGATTATTTTAGATAGATCATCAAAGGCACAGAAAACAAATAAATGTGATTATGCCAAATTAGAAATATGTGCAAATGAAATAACACCATTAAAAAACAGCCTTTATAGTTGGAGACAATATTTTCAATGTATTTAGGTGATAAATGTTGGATGCTGAAAATACTTGTTTACCAAAATCATATAAACCAATCAAAAATGAGATAAAGCAGTAAACAAAAAACCAAGTGTAAAATAAATATGTAGAAAAATGCCTAAAGTAATTAATATGAGTAACTGAAAATAAAGATAGAAAGAATTAGAAAGCTTTATGAACTACTGTAAATTAAAACAATTGTTATAGACTACTTATACATTTTTTAAATCAAAAAAATATTTATTTCATTCAGAAATCACACAATTATGTATATTGCCTAGTAAATGAAATCATTTTGTACAAATAGAATGACTAAATTGCTACAATTATTGCAAAACTTTTCTATAGCTGAATTATGAAATCATCCTTTGATACCATCAGCTGAAAAGAGCTTAAGTGTCTAACACAATAGGAGACAACTCACTATTAAGAAAAAAAATCATGTTATTTGAATCAATTTTGTGGAAAAAAACATTATGTTTTGTGAAATAAATCGCATGCAACAGGACAAATGCCACATAATCTTAATTGTATGTGAATACCCAGTCAATCATAGATGAATAGAGTTGGATAATACATACTTCAGACTAAGAAGACAGGGAATCATGACCAAAAGATGTTCAGTAAAGAACAAAAAAACAGAGTCATAGAAATAAATTATTTTTTCACTTTCTTCATTTTCTCCTGTAACTTAATAAGTTATCTACTAACAAGAAAATATCTAATACCCATTTCATATGGATAACAAAAATGTATACATTGCACTGTTATATAGCAGAACATTTGTGTAAATAAGTAAAGATGTGTTACATGTTTGCATTGTAGAATAATTGTTGAACTGCATAAAGATGTATTGCTGCTTCACCTTGCTTGCCTAAGGCACCTAATCTAATAGAATATTGAATCTCAAAGCTAGGCAGAAGAGGGATAGGTGGGACTGGCAGGTGGAGAGAAATGAGGAGTCAGCCATTCAGCCAGGAGCCAGCCAGCCAGATACAAAGGAAGCAGGAAAGCAGTATGGACATATGCAGATGAGGAAAAGGAGCCTCAAGGCAGCATATAGATTAATGGAAATTAGTTAAGTTTTTAAAAAAAAGCTAGCTAAAAACAGGCCTAAACTAAGGTCAAGTATTCATAATTAGTAATAGTCTCTGTGTCATAAAGTAGGTGCTGACTGTCTATGAAACCAGCTATATGTGGGCTCTGATACCTGCCAGCCTGAGAACGCCATGCAGCTTCGTAGCTGAAGATGACAATTTAGAAAGACAATAGGTGAAGGTTCTGCTCCAGCCTTCCTTTTCATTTGTAGATTGCTCCATGAGAAGTGGTTATCTCCAAGCTGGTGAAGGAATGCAGGTGTGTGTGTGCTGGGGGAGGTGCCCCGGAAAAAGGAATAAGAATAGATAAGTTCCTCAAAGGTGAGGAGAGAGGGCAAAGCGAGGAATGGGTTAGAAAGAGCATTGCAGAGCAGAAATAGAGAGCATGGCAAAGCAGAGGGGGTTTTGAGAGAGCATTGAGAGCAGAATGGTTTTTTGGGAGATATAATAAACACAAGGCCAGGCTGAAGAATAGGAAAAGTCTGAAGCGGCCTTTTAAGCTGTAATGGTGTGAAAGCCTGTTTCTTTCCATGCGTCTCCAGGGACACATTTGGGGAAAAACATCAGTTTCTATGTTGGGGCGACGGTCCCCGACATAATGGCACCAGCAACATGAGGCTAACGACTGAACCCCGAAAAAGCCAGAGAAAAAGAAGAAAAATATAAAGACAGCATGGTGCGGACGACTCAAGATGGAGAAGCAACGCAGAGGAGACCGCGAGGACCGAGAAGCAACGAGGAGGAACCTGGAGAAACCAAGGGAGACGGAGACCACGAGGAGACCACGAGGACCAAAAAGTATCGAGGAGGAACCCCGAGAGACCAACACAGACGGAGACTGCGAGGAGACTGCGAGGACCGGCTGCTGAATCCGGAGAGACGCAGGACCGAGGAACAGACAGACGGAGGAGAAAGTGAGGCAATTCCGAGAACCCCAAAAACAAGGAAGAGGTGACCGGACGAGAGAAATTCGTAAGAAAAAACCGGCGGACACGTGAGTTTTGTGCGTTTAGATAACAAAACGAGACAGTAGTTTCGGGAATATAATTTGTAATTACAAACATGGGTCAAGGAGAAAGCAATCGTATGGCTATGCAATTAATTGAGGACATTTTAAAAGACAGAGGAGAAAG
>JAQHUG010000164.1:1870584-1884360 GCA_028555095.1 Dicrostonyx torquatus
AAAAAAAATAGTTTTCTTTATGTGCTGCTTTTGCTCCATTAGCCCACCCTGTCTCCTTGATGATTTTAAATTCAGATATATACTCCTATTACATATCTACAAAAACACTATGACAGACACAGAGAATCAGCAAAAGAAATCACACCAGTCTTAAGAACTATGAAATTCCTTAACCATTTCATATCTATACTGTAGATTACTCATAGCATGGCTTGTTTGGAACTTCATGTTTCTAATCATGGAAAACATAGATATTCCTGATTAAATACTAAACTACCTCAGGTTTCCTTAATTCCCTTTGTGTCTAAATCTCTCTGTATCTAACCTAAAACAGTTAACTTTAAAGTTCAACCTTTGTAATGCATCCTAAGCAGAGAACAGACTTTCATCAATCCAGAAGCAAAGAATGCCATCAGTTAATTTGTAAAATCTCTAAACAACATTTTTCTATAGCCTATCAACAAGCAGTCTCCAGAAATGTGTCTGGTAAATGCATTGATTCATAATCATTTTCGTTCAGTTACGACAAAATTTATGTAGCCAGGGCCACACCGAAACAATGTTCTTGAACTAATGTGCATATATATTCCCAGGCTGTGTTCACTCACAAAAGGATCAGAATAGTCTGTGTTTTTGCACTTTTGAGTAAGAACTGTAGCTTACATTCTCCAAGTTATTGTTGAAAATAAGACTTCTAGATGAAAAATAAAATAAAACAAAATGTAACTGTCATGCCTCTAGTGTGGGCTATGAGAAGATTTGAGCCCTTTGTAAATGATTCAGAAGAGGGCAAGCAGAGAGATGATTGATTCAATTTTGCTATTATTCTAGAATATTTTAAGTTACTTTAATGAAACATTTTTCATTTATTTTTTCAACCTTATTTTTACTTAAATTTTAAAGTAAAATTTGTAAGAGTGACAAAAAAATCATAAATGGCTCTTTATCATCATTTAAGCTGAAGTTTTTAAGCATGAAAATTACGTTTAAGAACACTAAAATGATTGCTGAATTTTTCATTTCACATCTCACAGAAAGACAAGAAGAAGGGAAAAGAATTAGACATTTTGGTTACTTTGATAATGGACGTTTTGTGCATAGCTAATGTTGCAAGTAGACAGTAAAAGAAGTTCCACATTATCAGAAATCCAATTAGCAGACACCCTGTAGCTTTCCATTAACACCATACTGCAATTCAACACAATACATTTTAGAGTCTCTGATGGTGAAGCATGGTGGATTGTGATTACAGAACTTGGTATTGTAGTATTCCCTCAGTCAAATGCTGCAAGGGAATTGTTATTATAAATGCAATTTAATCAATTAAAAAACTCAAATATCTTTATTTTATTTTATATTTAGAAACATGTATGTTTATATCATCCATAAATATAATAAAATTAAGATATATAATTTTCTAGAATCACTTAAAATATTATGAAATCAAATGATTTTGTTCATTTCTTTATTTATTAGATAATATTGTAAGAAACTTTGATTAAGTACTTTATCATATCTTCATCAAGAAACACACCATTTATGACACGACATTTAAGAAATACCCAATTCCAGATACATAATAAATGGTTGCATAGGAGACAACAAATAATTAATGTAAAGTCCACACAAAGAATCTTATTTAATTAGTTATGGATAAATACACAGCTTACCATTGAGATCATAAAGCACAAGAAGAATCCAGAGATTTAGAGGAAACATAAATCAGAGAATGTTTTAAAGAAAATTGTAAAAATTGGTATGGCTGATATATAAAAATTAGAATGGCAGCTAGCATCCAAATCATACAATGTATTTTGTGTGTCAAAAGTCAATCTCATTATTATGAAATTCAATTTTAGCTAAGCAGAGTTTTACAGCTCTCTTTCTTTCTCTCTCTCTTTCACATACACATATACACACATTTATGAGATATACAAATATTGCATGTGATACCATTTAGTCTTCTTTGGACGGAGTCAAATAATACAAGACCATAATATGGATAGAATAATAAGAACAAGTAAACAGAAGCCCAAGTAGATTTTTTTTGCTCGAATAAATGCTTTTTTTTTCTTTCTGAAACTGGCCCAGTTTACTATATTTTTTGTTTTTTATTTTTTAATTATTTTTAATTGAATATTTTTATTCTTTGATTATTTCATACATGTTCACACATGTTAACAAATATTAATGAGGGTTTTATTTACAAGTGCCAAATCATAAAACAACTAAGATGCTTTTCCTTAAAATATAAAGTCTGGTACACAATGTTTTTGGGGTTCTTTGGCATTTCTTTGTGTATAGAGGATAATCTGTGATATATCCAGCCACCCCTTGATACCATATGTGTGTGCATGACCTATGAATGTGTGAGCATTTGTGTGTGTGCATATGTGTGAATATCTAAAAGATCCTGAATTATACTGACCATGGTATAAAATTGCCTATCCTGTTTCAGTAAGGTCTCATTTGAAGTAAATACATCTCAAACAGCCCTCATCCAAAGTAAGATACATTACTTTCATGTTAGGATATCATTAGGAGATAGAATATCAGCATGTCAGTTTGGAGTGAAGTATTAATTTAACACTAAAATATATTTATATATACATACAAACACATACAAACATGCACAATCATTCACATATAAGACAGTTTTATAATTAACGCTATTTTTTATTCTAAGAATAAAGTCCTAGACTATAATTTGGCATAGTATATTTTTGTAGTTCCATCTACATCTTTAATATTTTAAGCACTTTCCCAAAAAATTTCCCATTGATTCAATTATTACTTCTTCATGGTCATGTTGTTTTTGTACTTTCAACATAAAACTAGGAAATTGAATAAAATAAGGAAGCATCACATCTTTGTCAGTCTTACAATCTGGTGAGTGACTGTAATCTTATTTTATACTTAAGCTGTCAGTGACAAAACTCCATTTGTATCTGTAAATAAAGTATTGTGGAGAAAGGTAATCCAGAGAGAATAAAAGGTATCCTTTATTTTGAGAATATAGAAAATACAACATTGTTACATTAAACGAATATTTTAAACACAATGTTTTTAAAATGGCAATTTTCTTTTTGCATAGTTGCTTTTAGTTGAAGGTTTACAATCCACATTGTTCACCATGTTTAGTAATCAAACTTTTTTATATCATTGAAATGGATATTTTTACTTTATTTCTCCCTTGTAACAAGTAACACTTATCAGTGGATTTATTTCCACTTTTCCTGTTTCAAGTCCAATCCCCAGTTTTTTTTCACCCTCTAGAATCACTAAACTTTATTCTAGCAGCCTTAAAATGAATATAGAAAAGGAATCTGCCAAACATTCTCACATGGTGACAGATGATGAACTAGTTATCACCAAATCTTCCTTGTTTGGATAAGATATAAGAAGGAGAAAAAAGGATCTATTTTTCTTTTCAATATTACTTTTCCCGTGAAGGTAAATCTTCTTATATTGGTTCCACAGTGGAAACCTAAGGTCAATTGTGTATTACTGAAAAGACCATCAGCATAATTGACCATATCCATATATCATTCTCACATGTCTGGAGAGAGAGAGAGAGAGAGAGAGAGTGAGAGAGAGAGAGACAGACAGAGAGAGTTAACAGAAAATACCAGTACAGATGACTCCTAATGACAAAGAATTCTCATTTATCACTTCCTTAGTGTAAATTTCCATTAAAATGAAAGAAACATGGCTGCCAATGAAAAAAGGCTAAGTCAATTTAATTGACCTTATTAACTCATTTATGTTTATATTTATTTGTAGTTGGAGACTGCTCATTCATTTCCTAGCCACCCAAACCTGAATAACTACACAGAAACTTTATTACTTACAACACTGGTGAATGACGCTACCATGTTCCTATCTAGCTATTACATCTTAAATTAACACATTTCTATCAATCAGGGTATTGTCGCAAGGTTGTGGCCTACCAGTAAGATTCCAAAGGTTCCAGCATGTGCATCTTTTTTGACCGCTACACAGCTTTCCTTTGACTCCACCTACTCTCTCTATATATCTCTCTTCAGATTTCCTGCCTGGCTTTACTCTATTAAACCATTAGCTCCAAAAGCTTCTTTATTAACCAATGGTAAAAAACATATTCATAGCATGCAGAGGGGAATATCATATCATCTCCCCTTTTTTGTCTAAATATGAAGCTTTTTTATTAATTTTGACATAGTAAAATTACATATATAAAACAATTTTCAAGCAAGAATTATAACTACAATATTTAGTCATTCATATTTGGCAAATTAAGGAAAATACTCTATCATCTATCCTATCATTGTGGGTCTAAAGTTTTATATCCAATGTATCCTCTATCATAATTAAGAAAAACTATAAATATAGCTATCTGTTTTCAAATCTTCAAAGACCCTAGAAGGATATTACCTAAGACATTACCTAAGGATATTACCTAAGAAAACAGGAAGTGCATTGTAAGCAACTTTCCAAACTTTAGAACTGACATAATATCTTGTTGTCTGGATAATCATCCAAGGGTATTCTGTTTCATTGGGATATCTGTCTTCAGCCTACAGGCCCATAGTATCATAAAGACTTTTATATGAAGCAGAAAATTTGAAAGAATGTTTAGCCTATATTGGCAGTTTGTCACTTACTTTCTTCTGTGTCCTGTAGAATGCCTGGCAGAGTCTTTCATAAAGCAGGAACCCTGGGGACTATCTCACCTTCTTTAGGCAAGTTCAGCAATCATTTGTCAGTGGGTCCTAAATGTCCAGCTTATACAGCATAATATCAATCAGGTCAGGCAAGAGCAGTTTCTTGCCTAATTGCTAGCCTTGTCACATTGAAGGCAAACTTCATAATGAGTTTATTCAATGCTCATCAACCTCTCTGAAGTAATTGATGTTGACAGAAGCAGAGATGTCTCACTATTGAGGAAAGGCTAAATTCTTCAAACATTTTAAATTCCATATTCTGTAGGTCTTTGAAGTGTTGACAGTTATCTAGCTAACTGAAATAGATCTCTGTACATCTAGAAAAACTAACATGATTATAAGCATGACTATTATAAATGACTATCTATTAAGCTGTAATTTTAATTGTATGTTATATTTTTACATGAGCTATCTAAACATCATACCTTAAGAGTACAAATGTACATAACAAAATTGACCTTAAATTTGTTTCAATAATCCTAAATTCATATCAATATATTATTCACTTCTATATTATATCCCCCTTTAAGTGAAAATAAACATTTATAAGCAATCATTTTGGGAATTTGGGCATTGTTTTCTCCAAATTGCTTCCTGCTGTTTTTTGTGGCAAGTAATTCATGGAGACCTTTGGGGGTCTTGTTTCATCAATCCACATTATCCTGGAAGGAATCCACAGCATCTCATCCTCTGTGTAAACAAATGCAGAACCTTTTTTCCAAAATAATATATCCTTAGACTCAAATTTTAAAGTCAAGTTACCTTTAAAAAATATGTGTTGATAATGTTTAGCAGACCATACAATGAAATGTCTCTGTGTAGTTATCTCAATCATAGTCAAAAGATTCAAAGAAACACAATAATATTAATAATTCAGAGTGTGTATTTTCCACTGTTACATAGCTTATTATTCTTTACTTCCTTAATCTATAACCATTTGTACTCTTTTGTATTACTTTTAAAGACTTTACTTCTTCTTTTAACTGTCTATACTCTTTTTCACCTCTCTTCTAAAACTATGTATGTTTTTAAACACACTGTATCTCGTTGAGTGATTTTTTTATGCCTGAATCTGTCCTATTGTGTATCTGAAACCCTGTTCTGAGAAAGAGCATTTTAAAATGGCTAGCAGTGCAGTTGTGGAAGCACTGGATGCTGGTCCAGACTCTTTATGCCTTTAACAGGGCAGAAGTAGCTTACTGTAATTGCTAGCCATGGTCATTGCCCAGTTCCAGTGACACAGTGGGTCTATGTTGCCATTCAGAAAGTCGTAGCACTCTGCTCACAATTCCTATTTAACTACTCCATACTTGGACATCCTGAAAGAGCCATAGCTGTTCCTGCTGCCTAAAAAAGCCTGGAAGCCATCTCTTAAAGAGCTGTGTCTCTGCCTGTGTCTAGCAAACAGAGCCTATCTGAAAAAAAAATTTAAAAAGTGGCTACCAAGAAGCTCCCCTTGACTTTTGTTTTTGTGTGTATAGATTTTTTTCTTAAGCTTTTATAGGTATTGTGTGGATTTATGCCCCAGACAGTAAGGGCCATTTTGTAGTCAGAGACTGTTCATTTATTTCCCACCCATCTAGACCTAAATAATTACACAGAAACTATACTAATTACAACATTGTTTGGTCAACAACTCTAGCATAATCCTAGCTGGCTGTTACATTAAATTAAATTAATCCATTTCTATTCTGTGTATCTCCATGAGGCTGCGTCCAATTGTTAAGGTTCCTTAAGTTACAGGATGAGCTTCTCCTTCAGTAGTACATGGTATCTCTTTGACTCTGCCTACTCTCTCTATATATCTCTGAATTTTCTACCTGGCTTTACTCTGCTTAGCCATTGGCCAAAAGAGTTTATTTATTGATCAATGGTAATAAACATATTCACAGCATAAGGAGAGGGAATCCCTCATCATTTATTTGCTTTTTTTAAGATTTTAAGTAGCTAAATTAGCTTGTCTGTTTTTATTTCTTTTCTTTTTTTCTAGTTTCACTATCTATACATAACAATATGTGTTATTAATCACAAATCTGACTGGTATATTTTAATAATGTAGAGTGATCATATTAATCATCTTCCATTTTCAAAGTAACTCAGATCATGGCCCTCTTAGTGAAATTTTTCATTGAAAATATAATCAGGGTTTCTTCTTTTATTTTGCATTCCTTCCTAGTGTTCCTTGAGCCATTTTTTTATAATTATACACAATGCAGTGTGTTTTCTTGTTCTCAGCTCTGTGTTTTAACTTATTCATGACATTCTCTAGTCATAATGTAACTCAGAAGTGGCAAAAACTGAAAGTCATTGTGGTAGAAACAGCCTGCCACCTACTAATTCTCACCCTTATTCCATGAATCTATAGCAAACAGACCTTCTATCATGTCCCCATACTGTCCACTTTTCACAGAAATGATGTACATGGGATCAGTGGCATGCCATTTGAGGAATTGTCTTCTTTCATTTAATAATACATAGTTAACATTCATCTGTGTTTTCTGTGGCTTAATGGATTAACTTTTAAAAATGTATTAGCATATATTAATTATATATAATAATGGTTCTCATTTGACATATTCATACATACATGAATATAATATATTTTGAACATATCCTATTATGTCCCCTCCATTAAATCCTGCTTATCCACCTCATTTTCCCAACTCTAAGTAGATTCTGTATATATCCATGATGCTTTAATTTGTTCATTTTTTTTTCAGGCAGCCAGAAATCCATTTTGAGATCAGATATCTCTCTGTGTGAACTCTTGGTGAGAAGTAATTTAGAGTCCCACAGAGATGAATTGATTTCTTTTCAGGGCAGTAGCCCTAATGAAGCAAAAGTCTGTACTAGGTCCCATCTCTTAAAGAAACAACACAACACTTAACAACATTACTACATTGGTACCAAACTTTCAACAAATGAATTCTTGGGGGGAAAAAAACAGAAAAAACATCCATTCACACCCCTCCTGTCAAAACTTAGGGATATTCATGGAAGAGTAATTATTGCAAAAGCCAAAAATGGTGGGTGATATTACATAAATAGTCTTTTCTGGATATTTTTGAACTCACATTTATTCTTACAGTATGCATAAGACCTGCTTAACCCATATAAATCCCAGTAGGAGCAGGGATGGCTAACATGTAGTCTCACTGTTATTTGAGAAACATGTGGCATTTGATAGCTGATGGGAAAGGCAGAATCAAATGTATTATTATTATTATTGGTTTCACTATCCTTCAGGATAAGCAAAACTCCTAAAAGTAGCTAATTAACACCAATCAGATAAGATGGATTAAACAGAACAAAAAAGAGGGGGGGCTGGAAAGATGGCTCAGTGGTTAAGAGCATTGCCTGCTCTTCCAAAGGTCCTGAGTTCAATTCCCGGCAACCACATGATGGCTTACAACCATCTGTAATGAGGTCTGGTGCCCTTTTCTGGCCTGGAGACATGCACACAGACAGAATATTGTATACATATTTTTTAAAAAGAGAGAGAGAATAAAAAAACAGAATAGATACCACATTGGGAGAGTAGAGAGGTAAGAGTGTTATGAAAAGAAAGAGGGATTTAAATGTGACACAGGATTTACTATTCTAAAAGAAATAGTAAAAGTATTATTTAAAAATAAAATCCATTTCTTTTTAATCTTAGCCATTCTGAAAGGTGTAAGATGGTTCTCAGAGTGATTTTGATTTGCATTTTCCTGATGGCTAAGGATGTTTAACATTTCCTTAAGTGACTTTCAGCCATTTGAGATGCTTCTGTTGATAATTCTGGGTTTAATTCTGTACCCCATTTTTTAATTGGGTTATTTAGAATTTTGATGTCTAATTTTTTGAGTTCTTTATATATTTTAGAGATCAGTCCTTTGTTTGAAGTGGGGTTGGTGAAGAGCTTTTTCCATTCAGTAGGCTGTTGTTTTGTTTTATTGACTCTTCTTTCCTTTATAGAAGCTTCTTAGTTTCAGGAGACCTCATTTATTTATTGTTTCTCTATGTTTCTGTGCTACTGGCATTATATTTAAGAAGTGGTCACCTGTGTCGAACATTGCAGGCTACTTCCCGCTTTCTCTTCTCTCAGGGTCAGTGTGGTCAGATTTATACTGAGGTCTTTAATCTACTTGGACTTTTTGTGCATCTGGATAGATAAAGATCTATATTTATTTTCCTACATGTTGACATCCAGTTATACCAGCACCATTTGTTGAAGATGCTTTCTTTTTTCCATTGTTTTCTTTTAGTTTCTTTGTCAAAAATCAGGTGTTCATAGGTATGTGACTTAATATTTGGGTCTTCAACTAGCTTCCATTGCTATACCTCTCCATTTTTATGCCAATACCAAACTGTTTTCATTTCGGTAACTCTGTAATAGAGCTTGATGTCAGGGATGGTGATGCCTCCAGAAGTTTCTTTATTGTACAGGATGGTTTTGGCTATCTTGTTTTTTTTCCCCATATGAAGTTGATTATTGTTTTTTTTTTTCAAGATCTGTCAAGAATTGTGTTGGGATTTTGATGGCGACTGCATTGAATCTATAGATTATTTTTGGTAAGATGTTCACATACATTCACATACAGTAAACTAAAAAAGTCATTTTAAACTAAAATTTAGAAGTATATCACTTTTATTTGGGATCATGCATTTAATAGTAAGCATTATGTGTATGTAACAAGCAAATTCTAAACTAAAAATAGTCATACTTTATAAGAACATATATTCTGGTAGAAGAAATATATTTTGCCATACAGTTTTAAAATAAATACATAAAATTATAATTAAAGTAAGCCATTAGGATTAAATACAAAATTTTACAAAAGATGAAGAGAGGTGAGCAACCACCCTCAGGAAGGATTTGATGCCTTCTCTGATTAATTTGAATGGAAATATGATTATTTCAAATTAACTGCATTTCAAAATGAGGAACAATCTGCCACAATAAAAGACGAAAACAATTTGCAAACAATTAAAATAAAGTGAAGATTAAATGTAAGTTACAACGTAAGACTAATCTTTAGATATGTCTTTATCTGTGTTATACAGATATGCATTCGCGTTAAGAAACATTAAAATCCTTTAAAAATCCTTTAAATTGGAGAACTTAAAATAATAACATTTATTTTAGAGTAGAAGAGAAAGTGTCACTTGTGTAGTGTGGCAAGCAGATGGCAGGTTACAAAAAAGCAGAAACACTTGGAATGAAACTGTACACACCTCAGTGGGGTGCTGGTTTGAACTATATGACAGAGAGAAAGAGAAGTAATTTGGATCAAAAAAATGCATGGGATGAAAAATAGAGATATTTATTGATAAATTATGTACTGTGGGTGAAAGAGATAATCAAGAGGCCATACTTTTCTTGTTGCTTTCCTAACTTTGAAAACAAAACAATATTGAATCGGATCATCTATTGAAATTAATAAAACACAAAAAAAAGTTAAAGATAAGTAAATGAGGAAGGAGAATGATTAAATTTTGTTATGCTTTGCTTGAATTTTCTTTTAAATGTGTAAAATTTTAATTTGATTATTAGGTAAGTTGGTTGTATTCAACAGAAAAATGATAGAAATGTTATAAAGTAACTGTATTTGGTAGCAGTTAGACTTTAAGGTGAGAGAAAATGGCTTAATAACCATTCTTGGGTAATTACCACAAGAGATGTCTGGACAGTGAAGAATAAGTCAAAAGGACAAAGTTACTAGTTATGAACAGAAGCTAAGAGAATCATGGACAAAAAAAAATAAGTTTGTAACTTAAAGAATATCTTTGGCAGGTTTGACACAACATGACTTTGAATATATTTCACATTAACTATTTTTGCTGATTATTTCTATTTAAGACTGATAGTATTAAGAGTACTGTGTCTCTCTGTGACCATGGAAGATGTCTAAGAAACTTAACATTCAAAAAGACAATTGATCAAACCTCCTTTAACTGAAACATTGTATCTAATAATATGGCAGACAACCACGTCTTATTATATATTCTCCTCTATAAAAATTCTGATTTGATTTTAAAATCTATAATTAATTTATTAAATTATTTATTCATATAAATAATGTATAATTAATGATTATGGATTTAAAATATAGAATTACATTCATTTAAATAGGTAACACAGCATTTGTTGAAATTCAACTATATCTTTCTCTTAAAGAAGTCATATTTTTCCTTTTTTAAGCTATGAATGTTCAGCCTAGCTCAAGTTTATGGCTAGTTCTTTTCTAACAGAACTTGTTTGGTCTTCATCTACGTTTTGCCTTGGGGCTTTTTACCTTTATTCCTTTCATGTTTCTTTAACTGCTTCTCCTGTCTGACTGGCAGCTTACTGGCTTCTGTCCTGGGCATGTTCCTCTCTTTCTCCATATTTTCTTTGTTTCTCCTCCTCCTCTTCTCTCATTCTTCTCCAGCCTAGATTTCTCCTGTTGCAGGGAAGCTACTTGTTTGATTCCTGGCCACCCTGCTAGCTTAGACCCCAAATAGTCACACAGAAACTATATTATTTAAAACACTGCTTGGCCTATTATTTCTAACGTCTTATCAGCTAGCTCTTATGTTTTAATTTAACCCATCTTCATTAATCTATATATCGCCACATGGCAGTGGCTAACTGGCAAAGTTTCAGCATGTCTGACTCTGGTGGTGGCTCTATAGCATCTCTATGACTCTGCCCTCTTCCTCCCATCATTTTGTTTAGTTTTCCCTACCTAGCTAAGTTCTGCCCTGCTATAGGTCCAAAGCAGTTTCTTTATTCATTAACTAATTAAAACAACACAAAGACAGAAGGACCCCCCCACACCATTTCCCTTTTTCTGTTTAAACAAAAAGAAAAGCTTTAAGTTTAACATAGTAAAATTACATATAACAAAACGATTATCAAGCAAGAATTACAGTTACAATATTTATATCTACTTTATCTTTTATAATACCTAAGAAAAACTATATCTATTCTTCAACTCTATCAAAGAATCCAGAAGGATATAATATTTCTTGAGTAAACAGGAAGTGCATTACAAACACCTTCAAAATTCTAGAATTGACAGAGACATCTTGCTACCTGGACAGTCACCCAAAGTTTTTCTGTACCTTTGGGGCACCCATCTTCAGCCAGAAGCCCATAGTATCCAGAAGACTTTTCCAAGAAGCAGAAGACAATTTTGCCTATATTGTCAGTTTTCCAGTCACTTTTTTCTGTATCCTGCAAAATGTCTCACAGATTCTTTCATGAAGCAGGAACCATGAAGGATCATCTCACCTTTAGGAAAGTTCAGTAGTCATTTCTCTGTGGATCCTGCATGTCCAGTTCATTTAAAAATCTTCATTAGGAGCCCGTTCGATGCCCATCTTCCTCTTGAAGAAGATTGGTGCTGCCAGGAGCAGAGATGTGTCTCACTGTCATAAAAAGTCCTAAATTTTTTAAACATTTAAATGTCATATTCTGAAGGTCTTTGAGAGATTTAAAGAATATCTAAATAACTGAAATATATCTCTCTCTATATATATAGAAAATATCCAGATCCACCTGCCTCTGCCCACTTCAGCAAATCCTTGGAAAACCTAACATCACTACAATCTTGACTATTCTACATGACTATCTATTAACCTAAATTTCTTAATTATAGATTCCACACTGCTGAGCTTCCAATTTATGAAAAAGGAATTGAAGAAAACCTTGGATTCAAGATGTTGTGATAGTACACTCCTTTAATCCCAGCATTCCAGAGGCAGCACTAGAATTCCTATCCAAGGTGAATATGAAAAAATACATCATTCCATATATTTGCATTAAATATGATTTATATAACCTACCAGCATAACTTAGGTTTGAGAATAGCCACACACCCATGCACACATACACACGAACACACATAAACATGCATACTATATATATGTATATATATACATATATATACAAATTATATATAAATAAAATATATGTGTATATGTATAATTTTAAACATCATATGTCTCTAAGATTTTGAAATAGGTTTTAGATAAAAAGATAGACAGATGATTGAAAACAGTTATGCAAATTGAAACAGTGAAATGAAACTTCATAATTATGAGGTGATAGGGAATCTTTGTCAATCAATTATCTTTAAGAGACAGGACCAAATTAGGGTGTGGCTTTTTGGGACACAAAGAAAAACATGGGACAGCTCAGGTGCACTCTCTGCCCAGAGATTTAAAAAAAAAAGAAGAAATATCTAATTGGAGAACAGATAACTTAGTGTGAACTTATTCACACTAATATAATAGTTGTTAATAGATTGAATATTTGTGAGCTATTATTTATGGATAATTTATATTGGTATAGTTTTTGTATATTGATGCAAGTTCAAATTATATTTGTTATTTCTGTTTGAAATATTTGTACACCTATGCAAAGTTATTCTGTCAGATTGTATACATGCATGTTTCTACCTCTAATTAAGATATTTTATATATTGATATAAAATTTAGGATATACTTTCATATTGCATTAAATATTATTCTTACCTCTGATCAAAACACTTATACATTGTTTACATTTTGAGGTCATTGTCCTCACTTGCTGCACATTGGTTTATAGATTATTTAATATTCTGATACAAAGTTGTAGACTATACGTTATAAGGATATTAAGTATTATAAGCCATTAGTTATTTATGTTTGTTATACATATAGTTAGATTAATTAGGTTCCTTAGGATCTGTAGAACATGGAATTTAAATAGCTTATGGTTCTGTTGACATGAGACACAATTGCTCTTGATAGCACCAATATATTTCTGAGAGAATATTGAGCACTGAAGACACTCCACTTGAAGTTTGTTTTCTTCTTGGCACAACTGGCCTTTGGACAAGGAACTGCCCATTATTCAACCACTGACAAAGTACATGGTATCTGTACTGGATAAGCAAGGCAAGACACAAGGAAAAGGACTGCCAAACCTTGTCAAGACAGTGTAAGACGGTTCTGAATAATTCCCTGCTTCTGAAAATGATCTATCATTTATGCTAGGGCTTAGCCAAAGTTTGTTGCTTCAACATTGCAAATGAGACTTTGGGTAATTGCTCAGGTAGCCAAT
>JAQHUG010000164.1:1891045-1907856 GCA_028555095.1 Dicrostonyx torquatus
AAAAAAATCCATAGTGCTTAGTTGATTACTCAGGTGTATCTGCATGAACTTTTGATTCTCTCCTACAAATAGCAATTTGAAGAGATTTTATCCAAGATTGTTTTCTGTCTCTAAAGTCTTTTATTCAGAAGAACATATGATGATTTTGCTCTAAAATTTTGAGAAAGCAGAAGCAGAACAAGGGAAAATAACATGGACATCATAACTATTGTGCATGCCTTAAGTTTGTTAATTGGAGTAAAGACACATCTATGCCCTAAACAGAGTTCTTTTGCAGGCACTTATTTTACATGAGAGACTGCCATCTGATACTCAATGCTCAAGTTTTAAGCAGAAACAGATATTTTAAAATTCTGTTTTATATTGGGGTCTTAAACTGAATATTCCATCTTAATCCCCTCTCATTAGTTCCAGAATAAGGATGGGCATCTTTTGAGTTTTTTTAGGTGTTCAGTAAGAAAATAGCTCAACGTGATATAAAAAGAAGAGAAAAGGATAATACTGAAAAGCTATGACACATTGTTTAATTATTTTAGTTAAGAAGCAGATAGAGCAAATATTTTTATAATACCATGCTTTGTTAGAATAAAAAAAAGTAATTAAAAAGTACTTAATGTGTGGCAATTTTCCATATATCTCAAGAAATATATGGAAAATTAGAAAGCATAAACAAACTAATTTAAACTTATTTATATTTAAACTACATAAATGAAAGACTACATTTTACTCCCTCAACTTTTTCTCATTCTAACTTGATACTCTTTCTTCAAAATAACTATATAATGATAACTATATAATGACTGTCAAAATTTATTTGACCCTTGTTATAGGGCTTATATTGGTTATAAGATTGCAGAATATATCAACACTCCCCATCATCTATCATGTGTGCAAATGGATACAAGAAAGATTGACGTGATTTCTTTTACTGTTTATTATGGTATAAACCTCAGCGACAAATATAAGAACCTGAGACAGTAACAACACACCTGCCACCGCATTCTCCTCCTGACTCCAAAAAGGTTGCGTAAACTTTCATCCCTGCCTCTTCTTCTCTGGGGGACACCCATTCTCTCATTTTGAGTCTGCCAAGGAATCTCAGATCCATTCCCTACAGCTTAACGTGAACCATGCCTCTCAACCTGAATTCTCTATTCAATTGGTCAACGGACCACCACATAAACCAAATTTCTATAACATGTACTCCTTTTTTGTCTAATTAAAAGTTCTAACTATAGCATATTAAAAAGATATATAATTAGAATAACTACCAGGTATTGTCTAAATAGAAAGGAAAGGTAATATAACCTTAACAAAAATAAAACTACAAGAAACAAGAACAATTATCAAGTAAGAAATGTATTCTCAATTTTCCATATGTAATTGGAAAATCTAGAGGAGATGAACTTGTCATATTGTGAAAAGGTGTGCAGATACATGCCAGAGCATAGACAAGAAATGTAGGGTATTTTAAAATATAAGAGTTAGCTGGTAATAAGCCTGAGCTATTGATTGATCATTATAATTAATAATATGTCTCTTAATGATTACGGGGGTGTAGATTCTGGTACACAAAAAAACTTCACCTACAAAAGATTTCTTTTTGGCTGCAATAGTAAATAAAATAATACTTTTTCCAAACTACTGTTCACTAAGACACTAAAGTTCTGACATTATTTAGAATGAATGTCTTTCCACAGGTCAATTAAAATTAATAATCTACAAAGCAGCAAAGAAAGTGAGTTTGGTTCTAAGTCAGAATGCTGACCTATTAAATCACAGTTTCTTAAGAAATGGGACAGAATTCCATATGGGTTTATGTAATTGAATATGAAAACATGAAGTATTTGAAGAGAGTACAAGATTCTGAAAAGGTAAAAATGACATATAATGAGAAAATTCCTAGTGTTTTTATGAACATTCACCAAAGTTGATCAGCATTCTCAATGTAGCCTGTATGCCATCACACTGGGCATTGTCACCAAACACTGACTCAAATGCTAAAAATGAATGAATGAATACTTCTAAAAATGTCATACATAATTTTAGTCACATAACTTGTATCTGTTTTGCATTCTGATTCATTTATGAACAATTGTTTCTTGTAGCATTGGTAATCATTTGTTTTCTTAATGATTGCTATTCTGAAGAGTGGGATGGAATCTCAAAGCTGATAAATTCACATTTCCCTATTTTCAATGACTCTATTTTATGGTTGTAATGCTTCAGATGGTTGTGTGTGTATCTTCTTGTTTTCTATCTTCCTGGAATATTTAGATATCGTGGTGTGGTAATTTCTACCATTCTTCCCATTCTGGACAACAATTAAAACTAATGCCAACTTCTAATTTGTGGTGAAGGACTTACTTTTGCCTCAGTGGTGGGATGTTAGTAACTATCTGTTCTCCTCATGTAATACACCTGTTTAAAGAGATATGGTGGTGGTGTTTATCCTTTTTTGCTTTGAGGCATTTTATGATTCTGAGCATTGTGTACTTTCTGGTAACTTCGTTCAATATCATATAAGCTTTGAGAGCAGAGGCTTACGCAGGACTCATGTTTTTTACAGATCAATGAAGGCATCATCAAATATTTATTAATCACATATCCTATAAGTTTGAGGAATAAGAATTTGCACAAACTTACATTTTAATTCTTTTGCTTGCTTCTCTCTTCTTAATCATCCATGTATAATATGGGGGAAAATACATGGCATCAAATTGCATATAAAATATATCTTTTTTTGGGTTCAAGGAAACATTTTCCCAGTAAAATCAATCATAATATCAGCAAAAGTTGTTAGAAATTTTGAGTGGGATGTAGACAGGACTTCATATGCTTATTAGATTGCATGGAGACATAATATCACTGTTGTGTCTCCTCAATTGTGATAGATAAGACCTACAGTTACTGATATTATTGAAACTGATAGAAGACTGGGAGAATTAACCTTTTGGGGGATCTCAGAACACCTCCAGTACAGAATCAAACAATAAAGAGCAGTGTGTTTCATATTTCTAAAACTATGTTCTTCCCCCTCCAACATATCATCATATCAAAGCTAATAATATTGTTTTTATTGAAAACTAGCAGTTGCCTCTTCATTGTTTGCCAGTCTTTTTTCTTTCATGTTGCCTTAAACCGTCTGAGGTTGTAACCCTAAGTTAAGAGAAACTCTTCAGATTTCATTTTGATTTCTAAATAAGGACTTGTGGACGTTCTGTATAATCAGCTTAATTGGTCACAGTTTTTTGAGCTAAAGCAGCATTGGTGGTTAATTAAAAATAGAAATATGCTAATGGATTGTTATCATTACACAAATGTTAATTTTTATCTAACAGACTGGAAATTATGCCTTTATAATTCAGCCCAGTATTGTATAATTCGTGGTACCAAATCAGAGCACAGAATATTAGAAAGCTATATTAAGGAGCAAAAACAATTTTGAAAATAATGTTCACTGAGTTAATATGGTTCTAATATGTTTTACATTGTATAATTTTGAACCAGTAGAAATTGGTGCAGCTCTGAGTCAGTCTTCTGAATAGTACTTCACAGTATTTTGCAAGTTCCAAAATGCAGAAATAATATCATCTATGTTGTTGTCACTTGCTATTAATTTACAATGACTGGCTTTACAAATGCTCAGATTATGATTACATTTAATGCTAGTTTTCTTATGGTTATAGGTGCTAGATATACACCAAGATTATTTCCTCTTAATTGTATGCAAGAAGACTCATTTTAGAACCTCTTTATCAGTTTGGTATATCCAAATGTGTGAATGCTCACAAATGGGATGTGAGTAGAAAAAATAAGAAATCAATTCTACCTGCAAAGTGTCCTACCACTCAGCACATACTCTCTGCCTTCTTTTATCCCCTTATTTAGCTCTTTAATGCTAACAGAGAAATCAATATAACCATATATTAAAAGTAACAATCAGACTAGAAAAAGCAGAACATCTGTGTTTTAATTCTAGGAAATGAAAAATAAACTAGTACTGTGGGACTGGAGAGATTGTTTAGTGGGTAAGACAATGTTCTGCTCTGGTAGAGGTTCTGAGAGTTCAGGCTCCAATACTCAAGTTCATTAACTGACCACCACCTTTTATTCAGTTCCAAAGAATCTAACATTTTTCTTCTGGCCTTTAGACAACTGATCTCATATATACAAGCCCTGCACTTACAGACAGACATGCACATAAATTATCAAAAGTAAAACAACTATAATAAAACACTGGTACATGAGATATGGCTCATCAGAAAAGAGCATTTGGTGGTCTTCAATATTGATATGACTATGGTATTTTATTCCAAAAATGCTATGGTTTGTTTTTACATAAATAACTTTATATTATTTTCTTTTATACATACACTCTGCATCTGTAATCAAGAAAGGGTTCATTAGATTTTGATACACTAAAAGTCATATTGAGCAGGTTTTTGTATATTCTGCTTCAGCTTTAATTTCAACCATACTTGACTTAAAATGTGGTTAAGGTTAAAATGTGGCATGGTCCAATTTATTTTGAAGTAGAAAGATTATTAACAGAGAGCTCATAAGCTTGTAAGATATAAAAAAAAATCAGACAATATCAAAATATCAGCGATGTTGAGAAATGATATTCAATTGAAGTTGTGGTGTTACTCCTTCAGAGCAAAGACAGGCTAGTTAGGGAAAGTCATATGCCTTATGTAAAATAAAATTATTCCTACATAACTTGCCAGATTTCTTTAAAAAACTCAATGAATATGATTAATGCAATTTTCTCATCTTCTGAAAGCCTGTTTTTAAGTTACAATAAAAATATATTCCTTATCTCTGCAGTTTAATGAAGGTTAAAATCATTCTAAGTGTTTCTGAACTTGCCTAGAAGTAGAGAAACACTGTTATTGCTTTCTATCAATCTAATTTGCATGTTCTAAAGATGCTAAATAGTGTCAAATTATAACAAACATATACTTAATAGGATAATAGTAATGTGTTCAAATGCTAAAACAACTAAAATAATACCCCCTTTATCCAATTTATACTTATTTCAGCTGTTTTATCCGAGTATAAATAATATGTATATAATTTTGAAGAATAATTCTTGTGTAAGAACATACATGCTTTCTAGATTTGTATTTAGGATGTAAACATTATAAATTCAACTTTTCTTATCCTGTGTTAGGTACATCTCTATCTACACTAAAAATTTGTTCAGTTTATATTTAGGTATGGTCTCCAGTCTGGCTTAAAATCCAACATCTCAAAGTTCTTATATATAGTATGGAACAAGTCCATAAATGAATATGTATTTAAAACTTAGTTTTATGAGATAGGAAACCTCAAATGACTGGCATTATAGTAAAAGAAAGACCTGAAGAGATTTAAAATATCTTGGCTTGTTCGGAATTGAACAGTGTAATTCTGATTCTTGTGATCTTTCCAAGAAAAGAAATGGAAAGAAAAAAAGGGATACTTAGAAAGTTTATGGTAAAAAAAAGAATATAAATAAATAAATAGATAAATAAATGAGAAAAAATATATGCTATAATTTCCACAATAAGTGATGCTCAATGGACTCATGCCGTGCTATTTTTATTTCCTTTCTTTTAAAAATGCTTTTCTATTTCTTTGAGACATTCATCAATGAATTTTAATCATATTCATCTCTTTTGCTACGCCTTCAATTACTCTACATCCTGCACTATCTTTTTGTTTATTATATAAACATAAGGAGTCAAATTTAAGTTGCCCAAAAACACATGGCTTCTTCCCTTGAACATAATATCCTACCCAGGAATCATATTCCTTTAAAAGAACAGACTTTCTCACCACGTATAAATACCACCCTTCAGGTGTCATGACATACATATATATTTATATAATATATAATATTGATTATGTATCAGTATAGTAATTAGATAATATATTATTTAAATATACTGTCCTTCTTAGTGTGAAAACAGTTCATTAATATTTCATATTTTATATTTTTCTAAGGAGCAAATGATGTATCAAATATTGGATTTAAAGAATTGCTTTATAGCAATATAAACAGTTTATTATTTAAAAGAGAGATACACATTGTTTGAAGGTAGAGAATTTCATTTAGAAATATAAAACTTTTAATGTAACCTAAGATAAAAAGATTTCATATTTTAAAGCTGTTATTTCTATGTGCACCTTCACTCATAGGAATAGATAGTTATTATGAAAAAGGAAAGTATTATACATACAATTGATTTCTTAAAATGACAATATTATCCCAAGAAATGTGTAATTTGACTAAAGAAGAGGAATAATTGAAGGCTGAAAAGAAAACTACAAAATGGAAATTTAGGATATGAGAAATTCAAATAGATTATTTTAATGAAAAATAAGGGGCTAGAAATAATATGGAACTTATCTTAAGATGTCAGAATGGCAACATTAACTGTATACCCATAAGAGAATTCAGAATTACTTTAAGCTTAAGTGTCTGAGATTCTGCAATTGACACCTCTTTTTGGAGAAACAAATAAGAACATTAAAAATCCATAAAGGTACTTAAAGAATCAGGTAAGACATAATTTGCCAATCACATTTCTACCACCCTAAATATAATCAAATCCAGTGGGAAGAAGCATCTTGTGAATGGGAAATTACTTAAAGACTGTATTCCAGGAGGTCTCAAGAAGAAAATAAAATAAACAGAAAAGAAGTCATCAAGTCTTTAATAGCTGGGGAAACTAATAACCCAAAGATACCCTAGATACTCATTATAGTAAACGAGAGGAAATGAAAACCTGTGTACAAAGAGCCTAATCAACATTTTGAATTCATGCAAATTAAAGCCACCAAGAATATTACATCAGGAACTTACAGAAAATCCTGACAATTTTAGATCATAGAATCTTCGATTTTCTTACTTCTCTAATGCTTTATCATCACAAAAATCGCTTAAGATCAACAACTAAAACAAAGATGAAAAGGATCATAAGATAAACCTTGACAGAACAAATTCTCTTTACACATGTATTTTGCCTGACACCGGAGATGTTTGTCAATATTCCTGAAAGTTCATGGGTTCACTCAGCAGCCCTCAGACCTGAATCTGGACATTTTATCACCGTGTCACATTATATTATTAGGCTTTTGATTGTGTATTTATGATAATTCTCATCAAGATAGCCTTGATTTAAAATATGCTTTAGTTTCTTTATGAATTTGTTATATTCCATTGGTTATAACTCTTTCAATATTTTCCCAAAAATAAAAGATGAACTTCTCATCGAATTATTATTTTTTCTTTTACTCAGCTTCAAATAATATATTTTCTGTTTTTGTAAAATCTGCAATATTTTGATATACTAAGGTTCTCAAACATGTGTGATTGGATTATGGGTATGTGCATTGAATTGGAAGGCACAGGGCAATTTTTTAAATTTCAAATCATAGTCTAATATATCTGAAATATTCATCATTTTTTATATTCTATGAGCAAATACATCTGAAGGAATTATTACAGAAAAAGTAATATCACTATGAAAATACTGATGGAGCTTATGGCATTGTGGAAGGAATCTCAGGAGATCTGTGCACTTAGAAAAATGTAGGAATATATGAATCACCAGAGATATAAATATACTCCAGAGCTTTTAAAATTAACATCAATCCTGAAGAAATTCACTGTTAAAATGATCTAAACTAAGTTGCTTAGTTGTTAGATATTATTGCTTATGCCTGGGATGTGAGTCTTGATTCTCATTCATCTTTGATGATAGTTCTTTAATTGACCATAGCTTCCTTCCTGGTTTCTACCTCATGGTTCTACTGCATATCTTGTATCATCCACTAATTCAGATTTTTATTATTGTTGTTTTATTATCCTAGACCTCTGTACATGAAAAAGAAACCCAGAAACAAAAGAAAATATAAATTGGAGATGAGTAAATGAGCTTATTTACTGAGAAATAAGTAGCATAATTTGAATATATTTCATATGTCTTGTTTCACAGATCAATGGATATGTATGTCATAAATGTTCGGCATGATCTTAGCTTCAATGAGGAGCCTTTCTGATAACATAATTGGAGTACAAAGAAACTTAGAGGTAAAAAAAGTGCAGCAGAGATGTGACTTTTTCCTTACTTACAGGATATAAGTGATTTTTAATGAGGCTTGAAATTTCATCTTCATATCTGAATGTATTTAACATTTTATCATATATTCATTCATAATTATCTCTAAGTTGTATGGTTTCCCTTGTTCATCTGGTAGTTTTCTTAATGATACCTATTACACAGTTCTATATTTTTAAAAATAGATTCCTCATTCTGAAATCTTATATACTTTGTTCAGCTTACTAAAATATTTTATATGAAGTGCAATCATCAGGATATTAAGCAATATTCTGAAAATCCCATTTCCAGTAAGTCATGAAAAAAACTTCAGCACTTCCCATTTGTGTTTCAGTGAACTTTAAATTTCACACTTTACTTCTCATCAGAGTGTTTCACGTATCTTTACTCCATTGGTTATTTATGCTTAAATTCCACAATTGGACTTTTCCACATTCTTCTTCCAGAACTGAATTAAAGCTGGCTTCTTTGAAAGTCAGTAAATTTGACCTGAAAAAAGTAATTAAAATTGATGTTCTAGAATTAAGAATATTATCATATCTCCATAGTCATCTAGTCTTAAATATTTGGTTTCAAATGGCAATATTAAATTTCTTAATATTTGAGACTTTCATTTCCCAGATATATATGAATAATATTTTATTTTATTTGTGTTTAGGGTAGTACCTGTTCCATAAGAAACACTAGTAAATATATAGTTTAAAAAGAATAAATGTGACATGACTCTTACCCCAAATATCGCACAGAAGTAGTGGTTATCTACACAAGATATCTATACAAGATAACCACTGCAGAAGATCAATCCCATTAAACATTCCTGCTTTGAGAGATAAAGGGCTCGTGAGTCCTCACTCCCAACTCAGGACGTATTGGTAGTTTATATGTTCTGTGTGAGGAAGTGTCACTGTTCTTTAGGAGTAATACCTCTGGCAGGTTCTCTGTGCTCAGTGAATGGTCCTACACCCATGTATGCAGAGAACATTAATTGGACACTGTGGTTCAAATAAACTAAAAATTATAAAATAAGTACATGAATTTAGGATCGAGGCACACAGTAAGTATGTGGTCAGATGGATATTGGGAATCATACATGCAATCAAAATACATTGCAAACACATATGATATGCTCAATGGGTTAATTTTTGAATAGTTAAAAATATGGATGACTGTCATGTTGAAAATGTGCCATCTACTTTCAA
Organism: Dicrostonyx torquatus; assembly: GCA_028555095.1. Classification (NCBI taxonomy): domain Eukaryota; kingdom Metazoa; phylum Chordata; class Mammalia; order Rodentia; family Cricetidae; genus Dicrostonyx; species Dicrostonyx torquatus. Next base: position 1,900,356 of record JAQHUG010000164.1, read on the forward strand.
TTTTTATTTTGCAGGGAGTTCATTTAAGAGGTTGCCTTGACTCTCAGAAAAGACTTGAACTTAGAACGTTTAAATAGTGTTGAAACTATTATAGAATATGGGAAATTTTGAAGTTGGACTGGATGCACTTTTGCGCTATGATACGATTACTAATATATGAGGAAAAGAGGTGGAATGTGGTGCTTTAAATAAGAATGACTCCTATAAATGAGCACATAAATTTGGATGCTTGGTAATCAGGGAGTGGTGCTATTTGAAAGGTTTTGTAGGAGGCTACGTTTTTGTTTCCTGGCCGTCCAGACTCCCGAAATAATCACACGGAATCTATATTAAATCACTTCTTGACCAATCATTTAAGCGTATTGCTGCTAGCTCTTATCTGTTTGGTTAACTCATTTCTACTATTTTATATTTTACTGCAAGGCTCGTCTCCTACTGGCAAGGTTCTAGCTGGCAGCTTGAGTCTTTCCCCTCTGGCAGCTATATGGGGGTCTCACTGACTCCACCTTCTTTCTCCCAGCATTCAGTTTAGTTTTCCCACCTAGCTCTACTTTGCTCTATCACAGGCCAAGACAGCTTCTTTATTCATTAACCAATAAAAGCAACACATATAGAGAAGGACTTCCCACACCAGAAAGGATTAGGACGTGTGCCTTTTTTGGAGGAAGTTTTTCAGTGGGGGTATGGTTTGATGTTTCAGAAGCCCTGGGCAAGTCCAGAATCCTTCCCCTCCTCCACCTCCACATCCTACTGCTGCCTATGGATCTGGATGTAGAACTCAGCATTTCTTTCTTCCTGCTGACTTTGGATCAATATGTAAAACTCTGAAGTATCATGGTTACCTATGTGCCTCCATGCTCCCTGCTATGAGAAAACTGGACTAAATCCCTGTAAATATAAGAAAGCCCCAATTAAATAATGTATTACCAACACTTAAATTTTCCAGTTGCTTTTATCTGGAAAAATTCTTCTTTATTAAATTTGATAGCACTTTAATTTATGATTTTAGAGTTAGTCATATAACTATACTTAATTATGAATTCAGCTTTGTGAGTTTGGCATGGTTGCTTAAAGTTTTCAACCCATCATTCCAGATGTATAACCATGGATGCAGCTCTCTGTGAGTTCTAAACTATTCAGAGCTATGTAGTATTATCTATATATTTAAATACACATGTATATATCTATACATATGCCCACACACATATCCTCATTCTTGGTATTATTTCTCCTGCTCTAAGTATTCTTTGGTTAGTTCTTTGTTCAGGTCTTGCTTAAGCAGACATGTTGCTGAGAATTCACAAGTGTGGCTTCTCTTACATTTGTGGGAGGCACAAACTCACAGCATATTTCTTGGTCCTTTTTTTCTTGCTTTTTATTTAAATTTTCCCTGAGCCTTAGATGTATGACTTGAATTGTAGATGCATTATTTAGGGCTGTTCACTCCCTGATTACTTGTTTTTATGTTTTAATGGCTTGTGTTTTTCTATAATGATTTACCTTTGATTCAAAAAACTTATCTTTGATGAGGGGTAAGAGCTAATTTTAAATGTGAACAGAAGGATAAAGATTGCAAGTGGAGATGATGATGGTTTAGTAATTGGTGCTGGAGATTTTCTCCAAGACTCATGACCTCACTAGCCTCAGGTAGTTGACCAGGTTTCCAATACCAAACCTGATTTTCATTTTATTTAGTGGGCCTTAAGTCTAATTAGAAAGCTGTTGGTTACTATCCTGAAATCTTTTTCAGCTAGAACTAACTTCCGTGGTATCAGAGGAGCCATGCAATCTTCCACAATCAGGAAACAAACAATAGCCCTACCCAGTTATGATCTCCATAAATTATGGCAACAAGCAGCATGGCAATTATTTTATTTATGTTGTATTTACAAAACTCATTTGTTGCCATGACTATATTGCATCCTTCCATGTGAATATTTTGATTTTGCTGTATTGTTAAGTATTTTCCATGGTTTTATTTACAAAACCTAGTATGGCCAAGAATATATATCTCTCTATATATATCCAAAGATATATCTCTATATCCATCTCCATGTCCTTTTCTATACTTACATTTATATCTATATCTATCCTTTGTTACATACATAAAATATTTCCGTTTGCTATACACCAAAGATTGAGTGTCACAATTCCCAGTGATTTATCACCATTCTTTCTCGTTAGTAATGGAAACAACTGAAATAAGTACATGCTTTTTTTTATGCTGTTACCTTAAAACCTCAGTTACAAAGAAATCCTTAGTTTTGTTTCATCTCAGTACAAAGCACCAGTTTTCAAACTAATTTGCAATTTATACCTTATTTATACTAATTAGTTCTTCTGATGTCTTGCCAATTTTAACATTCTCCAATTCATTCTATTGAAAAATCTTTATATGTCACCTGATTGAAGCATTATAGAATTCTTGAAAGTTGAATAAATGTGATTGAGGAAACTATATATGTTAATAGGACACAAAATTAAGGTACCTGAAATGGAAAAATAGGAAAAAATCTTTCAAAGATTGAAAAACAAAAAATTATATGAATATTTTTCCTTGATACAATTATTTTTCAAAGAACAACAATTCATATAAACACTATTTCTAATCAAACAGATAATAATTATATATCCTTATTTTTTTTTTACTTTTGTTTTACAATATCTCACTTTGTAGCCCTTGGTGGCCTAAACTCACTTTATAGAACAAGTCAGTTTCAAAGTAACAAGGATCACTTATTAACCATCACTTCAACATTTACATGTTTATTTAAAAACGTGAGCTCAGTCTACCATTTCAGTAAAATGAAATTTAGTTGAATAATTCCTGCACCTTAAAACATATATAGAAAATATAAGGCCACTTTAAGTTGTAGTCAATACATAATTAGAAATATAATGCTTTAGTTAATTATATTTATTTGTATATTTACATTTGTGCGTAGATATGATAGGCCAGTCTATACATGAACATCCTCAAGTGTTTGGGGGTGTGCGTGTGAATTTATGCATATTTGTCTGAAACTAGAATTTGATATCAGGTGTCTTTCCTAATCACACATCATCGATTATATTGAGGCAAGGTCTATCACTTGAATTCAAAACTCCTGATTTGGCTAGTACAAATATCAGAGTTTCTGCAAGGATCCTCGGCTCCTACCTCCACTGTTCTGGCAACAAATAACAGCTTATAAGTAATTGTTTGGATACTGGGGATCCTGTGCTTACTATTGTACAGCAAACATTTTACTTACCAAGCCATCTTCCCAAAATAGTAAATATATACTTAATAATTTGCATTTTCTATTTCTCCTTTACGTTATTTTAGTTTTTAACATTCATTGGATATGGGATATATCCTTAAGTAAATCTGTTACACTCCCTTTAAAAAAAACTAAATTTTCATTTTCAAGTGATTATTACTTGGAGATAGTATTTGGCTTAGAGCTGGGAGCACTTTTCATTTCAGCTCTAGGACTCCATCTCATGCAAACTCATATAGAACTTGTGCATGGTGCCCCAGTTTCTCTGAATTCATATGTGTGTTGGTACTTTTACATTTTGAAGACTTATTTGCCTCATTCTCCACAAGGTTCCCAGAGCCCAGAGAGCAGGGATTTCATGGAAACATCCTGAAGTCTCTCATTCTCAGCATATTGTCTAACTTTAGATCTCTATATTTGTTTCCATCTGCCGAAGAAAGCCCTTCTGATAATGGTTGAGAAAGTCATTGGTCTATGAATATATCAGAATGTCATTAGAAGTCATTTTTTGCTAAGTTTCTTTAGTAGAAGAATATTATTGTTTCTGACTATGACTGACAATGCTGCTAAGAACATACATCCTAGGTCCATGGACTATCTAGTCTGAGGTTCTTGGGTTTCATTTAATGGAATGGGCCTTCAGTCAAATTAGATATTGGTTGATGAGTACTCCATACTATGTTCCATTTTTGCATTAGAATATCTTGCAAGTCGGATACCATCATAGATCAAAGGGATTGTAGCTGGCTTGACATTTCTGTTTATTGTTTGATATCATCCAGAGTACCTTCTGGGAACAGGACCACTATTCTCTAAGAGTGATACTTCTAGGCAGTCACCAGTTCAACTTTTCTGTGCTCAAAAAATGTGTAAGTATTTTCTTCAGCAATGGGAGCCTGCTGTCAGTTCCACAAGTATGTTTTGCAAACATCAAAGTAGGAGGGGCTTTAGCTTATAAAAGTACTCTTTTTTTTTTCAACAAAAGTGGGAAAACGGAATAAGAGAGGGTATGAGGACCGAGTGTATTCATAGTGATATATATGATTTAATTTTAATATATATGTTAAAACTAAAAAACGAAATTTGAAGAAATTGAAGATATTAATTTTAAAAATATGTTATCACTGTAGTTATGTGTGTTCTGTTAAAAAGTAACATAAAGAAAAGTGAACTATAAGGATAAAGACAGAGAATGAAGTTATTGATTACAAACCTAGAAGTGCTAGAGGGCTCTAGCTTCATAAGAAATGAAAAGAATACTGCAATGGATATGGAAGTAACAGAACTTATTGAAATCTTGGCTGGAATCCAGTTAGACAAATATCAATCTTCTGGACACTAGAAATAAAGAAAAAATAATACATTGTTTCACATTAGAGTATTTGGGATTTTTTATAAAAATAAACTAATAAAAGTTGTTCTGATTTAGCAAACATTAACTTTGAGTTAGATTCTGAAAGACAGTTACGTCATTAGAATTCAAATCAATGCCATCCAAGTCCTGGCAGAGTAGGGAAATAGATAAATAGAACAGTAAAGAATGTGGTTTTAATTTTTCAGAGAAGTGGAATCAATACTTCTCTAGTTTTATTCTGCTGCTGTGATAAAACACTGATCAAAAGTAATTGGGTAAAAGGAAAATACTTAGCACGCAGTTAAGAATTATGCTGATTTAGTAAGCGATCCTAGTTAGGCACCATGATCTCACTATCTCTGATTTCCAGTACCAGACATGATTTCCTTATTGTTAATTGGGAGTAGATGGAGTGAGAGAACATTAGAGGGTTTAGAGGAAGAAGAGGGAAAGGGGAAATTATTATATTATATTTTTAAAAAACAGGGAAAAACAACTTGAGAAGAAAAGGATGATTTGTCATATACTTTCATTTTATATTCTATCATTGAGAGAAATCAGGAGTAGCTTAAAGCAAAAAATAATATAGGAAGCCACTTCCTGTCTTGTTCTCTGGCTTGCTCCCTTAATAAGTCACTATTGATTGTATACAGAGCCCAGGCCCATCTTCCTGAAGCATGGTGCCCATTGCTGTGGAATGTCCCTCCTCCATTAATTAACAGTCAGGACAACCTTCACAGACAACCTCACAAACCAATCTGACTTTGGCAATTCTCATTTGAATCTTGACCTCACATATGACTCTGGGCTATGTCAAGTTGATAATTAAGGTTAACCAGAGCAAATACTATTCATTTGTTCAAACAAAATATAAAATATATAATTAAATATAAAATAAATGTTTTAGTTATATGCAAGGACATATTATTTAAAGTAATTGATCGATGCCATCATGAAGAGAGTCAAGGCTAAACTCTAGCAACAGCCATTGTGAATATCAAGAGAAAAAAAGCTAGGTTGTAGTTTATGTTTAAATCAGTGGTTCTCAGCCTATGGGTCACAACGTCTATCAATGGCCCTCTCAAAGAGGTTGCCTAAACAGTCACAAAACACGGATATATTTACATTATGATTCAAAACAGCAGCAAAATTACGGTTATGGCATAGCTGCAAAAATAGCCCTCAGTCAACACAACATGAGGAGCTGTCTTAAAGGCTGACAACATTAGGAAGGTTGAGAACCGGTGTCTACTGCAGGCTTCCCATCTGCTTGGGGAAGTTGGTGGTTTGTTTATTTCATGCTATTTGGATGAGGTTTATTCTCATCATGTCTGTCAATGTTTGACCTCAAAGTCTGATACTTGGACGCAAATCGCATCTGCCTTACTGAAAACACACAAGAGTGTTTGCTCAAATATCTAAAGGGTTGTAGCCTGGCCAAGCTTACATAAAATAAATCATTAATATATGTAATTATAGAACTCAGCTACTAACATTTCATCATAAACTGTGGAAAATTGGCACAACATAGATGAAAGTATAGTTAGTATTTTTAGTTATAGGTTTTGATACATTACTTCTTAACAGAATAAATTGCGATATATTAATTTTGAAATTTTTATGGTATTTCATGTGTTCATTTGATTTCAAACGGTTTAAAAGCATCCAGATCAAAGAATTGAGCTTTACTTTCATCTGAATAACTTATCCAAAGTGTAACCCATATGTTCAGGTAAAATTACATGAAAGTTATTATTACATGCTAGGCAAAGTGTCATAATGACCTCTTTAGTTCCAATATTTTACCTTGAAAATAATTATCCACAACTGATTTAGTAGAAAAGTTTTTGAAAATCTGTTATGCAATTTTAACCAGTCTCTACTAAAGGAACCGATAAAAATCAGGTTTAAAAATGTGATATAAGGTGTGTTATAGCAGAAAACTTAATAACTAAAAATCACAAGTATATACCATATATGGGAAAAAGCTTAAATAGCTATCAGTGAGGGAAAGCAAGGGATTTCTTCATCAGCGGAATGCCACGTGCATCTGTCTTACAGATGATGATTGCTAACATCTTACCTTCACTGCAGAGGAGGCATACCACTGCAGCTGCCTCTGTGGTCTTCTTTCAGTGCTACTCCTTATGCTCTTTAATGTGCAGCATTTACCAAATGCTTGTTAGCATCGGAAGTATTGATTACATATTTAAAAATATGACATGATTACATGGCAAAATGCTTTATACTTCTCAGTGGTAAGAAAGATTAAATCTGGATTTGGTTTAGAAGGGAAGTTAAAAATGGAGAGAGAAATATGGTTTTGAATTCACAAAAGATTTCATGTGTTTGCTATAAAGAATTACAGATGTCAAAACACTCATTATTCTTATAATCTGTAAAAAGCACATAGGCTGGATTCAACAAGAGACCAGGCCCTTGCTTCCATTTGTCTTCTATGGATAGGATAATAGAGATAGCAATTATCTGGTATTGATGAATGGCAGCATGATGAAAAACGTCTGACTTGGAAAACTCAGACACACATTCATAGTCATGGGTATTTGGGGATGATTCAGTTTTATAAATATGACAGATTTCCCTTTTCACCCATAATCAGTCTCAAGCATCTCCCAGGGTTACCCATGACTCAGGGTTCTACCAGAAACCGCACTGCTAGCAAAACCATCTAATTAAGGCCCATGGACCCTTTCATAATTATCATTGTTGGTATAAAGTATTTGTTTAGGTTCATGACTTCATAATATTTATCAATATTCATAAATTTGGAAGTTATATTCTCCATGGAAAAAGAAACATTTTTGACAGAAATTATATACTCATTTGATTTTTTTGTTGAGCTCTACATTATCCTCTGCTTCCC
>JAQHUG010000164.1:1932064-1942769 GCA_028555095.1 Dicrostonyx torquatus
ACCTCTCATTTAACTCTGTATCTTTTAGTGCTATACTTTAACTTATTATAGCATTTTCTCCTATCACAACTCTTTTCAATCACCAATGGTCCATTACTAATTTCTTGATATCATGAAACATACATATGTGAAGATTCAAAACTAATATTCAAAGCTAATATCCATAAGATATTTGTGTTTTTGTTTCTGGGCTCCTTTATTTAAGACAATTTATTCAGGCTTAATGCATGTACCTGAAAATTTTCTTGATATTTTTTTCTAGTTGAATAATAACCCCCTGTGTAATATAGCACATTTTCATTATCTGGGTTAATGTGCATCTGGGTTTTCTTCATTCTCTGACTATTGTGGAAAATACAGCAATAAACAATGATAACGAGATATCTTTATAATAGGAAGTAGAGTGTTTTTGGTATATGTTTAATAGTTATATGGTTGAGAGTGGATCATATAGTAGAATCTTTTCTAGTTTATTTCTCCTTCTTTCCTCCTCCTTCTTTTTCTTCTTCTTCTCCTTCTCCTACTTCTTCTTTTGAAAACACACATTGATTTCCACAGTGGCTGTACCAGTTTTTACTCCAACAAGCCTTGATTAAGAGTTCCTCTTTAATGAGTGAGTACATTCCATATTCATATTTTTGGATCTGAGCCATTCCACTCAGGATAGTGTTTTCTACTTCCATCCATTTGCATGGATGTCATTGTTTTTTACAGCTGAGTCGTATTCTAATGTGTAGATGTGCTACAATTTCTTTATTCATATCTATGAAAACATCTAGGTTTTTTTCAGGTTCTGTCTATTACAAACAATGCTGCTATGAACATAGTTGAACAAATGTTTTTGTAGTATGATTGGGTATTTCTTGGGTATATTCCCAAGAGTGGTATTACTATCCTGAGGTAGGTTAACTCCCAATTTTCTAAGAAACCTCCACACTGATTTCCAAAGTGGTTACAAAAGTTTGCATTCCCTCCAGCAATGGATGAGTGTTCCCCTTACTCTACATNCTTCCTTAAGATGGGGCAGGATACCCTGCCCTATGGGAAGCCCAAGGCCCTCCCCCCTCCATTGAATTATTTTTTATGAAGTACTGTCTTAGTATTTTTATGGAAATTTCTATGAATCTGGAGATTGTTTTAGATAGAATGACCATATTTATTATATCAACTCTACTGATCCCTGAACATGTCAGGTCTGTAAACAGTGACTGTACTTTCATTTTCAGGTTGCCCATACCTGCATAATCACACAGAAACTATATCAGTTGCAACACTTTTTGGCCAATGATTCAGGCAGTTTCCAGATCACTCTTACATCTTTAGTTAACCCATTTCTATTAGTTTTTGTGTTGCCATGTGGCCATGGTATTGTGTCTTTTTCTACATGTCTTTTTCTCTCGTGACCAGCTGGCATCTGCTTGACTATTCCTACTTTCTTTGTTCAGATTTCCTGTCTAATTTTAATCTGCTAAACCATTGACCAAAGCAGCTTATTTATTAACCAATGATAATAAAAGATATTTATAGCATATGGAGGAGATTCCCACCTCACAGGTCTTTCCATCCTCTGGTATCTTTTTAAATATCTTCCTTCAGTGTATTAAAGTTTTCATTGTACAAATCTTTCTCTTCCTTACTTTTATTCATTGAAAGATATTTCTGAGACTATTGTAATTGGTATTGTTTCCTTGATAAATTCTTTTCAGTGTGAAAGGGAGCATGTTGGGGTGTGAGTGAATTTGGAAGGGGGCATATAGATTCCTTTACTAGAGGTGATAGCTGATGTAAAGAACACTTAGGAAGATGGGATTAGCAGTGGAAATTGAGCCTCCCCATCTGAGAAGTTATTTCTGGACAAGCTTAGGGAAATGGTTCTCAATTTTCTAATACTAGGAATGTTTAAATACAGTTGTTCATCTTGTGGTGACCCAACCATAAAATTATTTTCATCACTATTTTATTAACTTTAATTTTACTATTCTTATGAATCATAATGCAAACCTTTTTGGAGAATGGGTGCCAAAGGGTTTGTGACCAATAGGTAGAGAACCACTGCTCTAGAGGATGTGGCTTCTTGTTTGAACACTAAACTTGAAGATTTCAAAGTGCTTTCCTTATAGAAAAGTGGCAGGAATCATTGTCATCCTACTGAATTCATAAACTAGTATGTTTGTGGCTTTACGAGGTCATGCTGAGTCTGATTTCCCAGTCTTCGCCTGTGCTGTCATCTCCTATTCCTGTACATGAGTGGTATATTGTGTAGGACATTTCTGACATGGCAGTACTAACATTTGACCTCTGCTATTCCAGAATGATATTATTCTCTATTACATTAAGCATTATTGATTTTATTGGAAAAGGGTTTTGTCATTCTAGGTGGGCTGGAAAGAACAGCCAGTAAAAGCTGCCTAAAAAGCTTCATTGGTCTCCAAGCATAGTCCTGGTTTTAGGCAAGGAAATATACTCTTTCTCTGTACATCAGTGCCTCAGCAAAAAAACCTCTGTCAAATCAAACTCCTGAGTGCCAACAATTCCACCAAGCTTGTGATGACAAAAAGTCAACACCCTTATCAAATAGTATTAAAACAGATGATACTGGTTCCAGATGAAACTCCTGGTGGTAAAAGATTGCCATAAAGTTGAAGTTACTTATTAACTACTGTTTTCAAATTGTACTTTTATTTTTAAGAATTTCTTTAAATGTGGTTTGATCCTTTTCACCTTTGCAAACTCTTTGCAGATTCATATGCCTTTCACTACTGAGCCAATTTTCTGCTAATTTTGTATATGTAGGCTTTACCAGAGTGTGGTCAGCCCACAAGGTGATGTACCTTTAAAAAGTTTTTTTTGTTGTTGTTAAATTTTTCTTCTTTCACATATAGTCATTGGCCAATAGCTGCTCAGGTTTTGGGCATTGAGCTCACCTTTCCTCTCTATCATAGAATTTTTTTTTGGCTTGTGCTTGAGGAGGTGTTATACATGTTTCCCAAACATTAGTGAATTTGTGAAAAAAAATGTGTGAAACAGATTATTGTGTCTGGGAAAAGAATGTTTCTCTGTAGTACTCCACTACCTCTAGTTCTTACTTCTTCTTTCTGCTTTCCTTGCAGAACAATCTCTGAACTGCTTTAAGGAAGAGATATGTTGTACAATCAGTTACAGAACCAATTTTATCATTCATAAAGAGGTAGTGGGGACCAGTCCCATGAGAGGCAGCAGTGGTCACCAAGGTTTCTGCTGGTCCTCTGGTGGGTGGCCTGAGGCCTCAGTGGGAGACAGACAGATATGTCATGCAGAAAGAGTTTGGGTATAGAGTTTATTTAGTGGGTTATGGAGGAGGAAGGGAAGGGAGAAGGGAAAAAAAGAGAAGGGGGTAAAAAAGAGAGAGGCAATAGCTGCCACTTCAGAAGAAGGGCAGAGAAAGAGAGAAAGAGAGAAAGAGAGAGAGAGAGAGAGAGGAGGTTGAGAGTGGGTAGGGCTTGTCTCTTAAAGGTACAGAGTACCCAGGTGACAGTACAGGCCAGAAGATTACAACAGATACTCCATATTGGGATGAGAATTCTACAGGTTTTTTTTTGTGTGTGTTCTTTTATTTTTATTGATTTTTATCGAGCTCTACATTTTTCTCTGTTCCCTTCCTTGCCTTTCCCCTCCCATTCAACCCTCCTTCAGGGTCCCCATGCTCTCAATTTACTTGGTTCCTTATACTCCTCATCTTAGCTAGTTGGGAGTCTAAAGTTAATTGCAATCTATTGAAAAAATAAACTTATCTGAGGAGGAAAGATTAATTAACATAATTATAATAGTAAATCATTAGAATCAATTTAATTGTGTGTTCATTTATCAAAGCCCTACTCATACATTTTCTTCTAGGTTCTATGGCCTGTCTGGTCACAGTGTCAGCTATGAGTTTCAACTTACATATTGACTTTAAATCCAATCAGAAAATGTTTGATTACTTCCATAATATCTGTGCCTCTGTGACACTAGTAGTCATGTCTTTCCAGGCCAACCATTGGTGCAAATTGTAGAGTTTACAGCTGGATGATATTGGTGATTTCTTTCTTCATCCAGTAGTAAGGATAGCACAGCACATCTTAAAAATTAGCTGATATGGATGAAAACACGACATCAGTTTTAGCTTGATAGCTTCATTTCCAATGGCTCAATAATATGATGTTTTCAGCAATAGGGACTTACTGTGAAGTTCTAGAGATTGATCATAAGTATTTGTTATAATTTCAAATGTTTGAGAATCTACATAACTTCAATTGCTAAACTTCAAAAAAAGTAACCACAGTTGAGGCTCTGAGTTATTTATATGCTATCTTCTGGTGTCTAACAAGACCATTGTGGCCCCAATATAAGCTATTATTGGTTTTCAATTTACCTATATCTAGACTTAACTAAAACCAAAATGATAGGATATATTGGTGGGTTTATTTTTTAATAAAATCATTTGAAAGGAGAAGACACATTTGTAATCTGGGTCTTGAGGTAGGAAGATCCACCTTCGATTTGGAATACACTATCTGTTATCTACATACATACATACACACATATGTATACAGAGAGAGATAGAAAAGAGAGAATAGATGTCTATCCTTCATGTTCTGTTGCTGTAACTAATACACTCTCTTTGAACCAGCAATTCTCAAGCTGTGGGTTGCATATATCAGTTACTCTGCCTATCAGATATTTACATAACAATTATCAAGAGTAGCAAAACTGAATCTGGCTCAAAGTGCAGCAGTGGCTGGTGCAGCTTTGCCCCTGTACTCCTCCCCATTGGATGCAACCCCACCCCTCCGCCCACCTGGCCTTCCCAGCCAAGAGTCACCCAGTCAAGTAAGTTCCTTCCAGCCCGGCCAGTCAGGGACCTGGGGAGGGCTCTGGTGGCACCCCGATCCCTGAGGCCTCCTGGCCCCGCTGGAGGCTCTTCCACTCAACCTGCCTTTTCCTTGTTCAACTTAACTTTCCCCAAAGCAACCCCTTCCTTTGGCAGGCAGGGACATAGGGGAGAAGCAGGGAGGGAGGCCTAGGGTGCAAGAGTGCCTTTGTTCAGCAGAGCAGGCTGCCTCATCCAACCCAGCCCTCTTAAAGTTGATTTACCCAGTGTCTGCTGAGTCACCCGGGGTCAGGTAAGTTCCTTCCGGCCTGGCCAGTCAGGGTCCCAGGGAGTGCTCTGGTGGCACCCCGAACCCTGAGGCCTCCTGGCCTGCAGAAGGCTCTTCCACTAATCCGGCCCTTTTCCTTATTCAACTTAACTTTCCCCAAAGCAACCCCTTCCTTCAGCAGGCTGGGTTCTAGGAGAGAAGTGGGAAGAGAGGCCTAGGGTGCAAGTGTGCCTTTGTTCAGCGGAGCGGGTTGCCTCATCCAACTCCGCCCTTTTAAAGCTGATTTACCCAGTGTCTGCTGAGTCACATGGTCAGATTTACCAAGCACCTGCTGAGTCACTTCATTTGCCTACAAGCAGATTTACCCAGTGCCTGCTGAGTCACATGGACCAGCTGCCCTTTTGGCTCAGCCACTTAACCAGTGCCTGCTGAGACAGAGGACCNAATCATTCTGCAATTCTATGCCCTGATATTTCAGTTGGGCCATTTATTTTCTTTTTATCTCTTTTTTGGTGAGAGATTTGTCTTTCTTTTGCTTTTTGAAAATAGATTATTTTCTCATATAATATATCTCTCTAATAGTTTCCTTTCCCTTTATCTCCCTTCATTTCCTCCTGACTTCTACTCCCTTCTGGATCCACTTTCTCTCAGTCTCTCATTAGAAAAGTACAGGCTTCTAAGAGATAAAAAATTGACAAGAAAAAATAAAATATTATAAGATGAACCAAAAACTTTCATATCAATGTTGAACACAGAAACACAACAGGAAGAAAGGAGACCCAGGAGCAAGCAAAAGAGTCAGAAATCTACTCATTCTCAAATTCAAGTTGCCCATAAAATTACTAAGCTAATAGTTTGTTTATATGGTGGATTACATTAGATCATCCCTGAATATCTGGGATGAAGCATTCTTAGTCATGGTGGATAATATCTGCTATCTCCAAAATTTCTTCGTTCAGTTTTTGTCTGAATCATCTATCCATCAGTGAGAGTGGGATAGTGAATTTTCCCACTAACAGAGCATAAGGGTCAATGTTTGATTTAAGGTTTAGTAGTGTTCCTTTTACAAATTTGGGTGCCCTTATATTTCAGGGATAGATGTTAAGATGTCATCTTGGTGGAGTTTACCTTGATGGGTATTTTCTGTTCTTTCTCCTCTCTTTGTTATGAGATTTGTTTTGAAATCTATTCATTAGATATAAAATGGCTACACCATCTTGCTCATGGGTCCATTTACTTGGAGTATCTTTTTATAACCCTTTACACTGAGGTAATTTCTCTCCTTGATATTGAAGTGTGTTTCTTGGAAGAAGCAGAAAGATGGATCCTGTATTCAAATTCATTATTATGTTAGTCTGTGTTTTTTTTTTATTTGGAAATTAAGATTACTGATATTGAGAGAAATCAATAACCATGAATTATTGATTCCTGTTATTTTGTTGTTCTATTGTTACTTTGGTGGTCTCTATGAGAGTGTGTGTGTGTGTGTGTGTGTGTGTGTGTGTGTTTCTCTTTTTATTTTGCTGATGTGAGCTTATTTATTCCATGGTTTTTGGTGGGTAAAGATGATCTCCTTAGGTCACAGTTTTCCTTCTAGTACCTTCTCTAGGCCTGAATTTGTAGAAAGATATTGTTCAAATTTGATTTTTATCATGGAATATCTTATTTTCCTTATGCTTGGTCATTGCATGTTTTCTGGGGTATAACAGTCTGTGCTGGCATCTATGGTCTCAGAGTACAGCCCATCTGTCTAGATCCTTCTAGCTTTTAGAGTCTCTATTGAGAAGTTAAGAGAAGTCAAGTGTAATATGACTATTCCTGCCATTATATGTCACTTGGTGTTTTCCCCCTGTGATTCTCAATATTCTTTCTTTTTTCCAGATGTTTAGCATTTTGATTCTTTTTTTATAATTTATTTTAACTTTATTTTATGTGCATTGGTATAAAGGTGTCAGCTCCCAGGGAACTGAAGCTACAAACAATTGTGTGCTGCCATGTGGGGGCTAGGAATTGAACCCCATTCCTCTGGAAGAGCACCAGTGCTTTCAACCAATGAGCCATCTCTTCAGCATTTTGATTCTTATATGAAAAGGAGAGTTTCTTTTTTTGTGGTCCAATATATTTTGTGTTCTGCATGCTTCTTGTACCCTTATAGATATCTCCTTCTTTAGGTTTGGAAATATCTTCTATGAAAATTTTAAAGACATTTTTCAGGATCTTCGATCAGGTCTTCTTCCTTTATTCCTATTATTCTTAGCTTTGGTCTTTTCATAATGTCAGATTTTCTGGATGTTTTCTTTCAGGAATTATTTTGTATTTTGCATTTTTGTTTGGACTGCTGTCCTTTTTTCCCCTATCATATCTTCAATGCTTGAGATTCTCTTATTTCTTGGAGTTGCTGTCTTTTCTCCAATGTTAGTCATGGGCCTCCATTTAAAATCCAATTGGCTCTAGTAGTGTCAACTTTTACAAGTGTTCTCAATTCCATCCCATGATCAATATATCCACTTTAAAGACAGTATCATGCTGTTTGTGTTACTATAACTCTAGAGAATCTTGGAGAATGGTGATATTCCTTGCAGGTTTGTTATACTTAAAACTTTTGTGTTTATACATTAAATTGAACAAGATAAGATATTTTTTTTATTTCTATTCCTTTTGGTAGAATGGCCATTTTCACAATACTAATACTACCAAAGTATAAGTTTGAGAAGTCTGTTCATCCTTTGTCATCTATTCCAACTTTTTTATTGGTATCTCAGAATTTTCATTGTATCAGGTCTTTTACTTCCTTGGTTAGATTTGTTTTAAGACACTTTTTGAAGCCTTTAACAATGGAATCATTTTCTTGACGTGCTTCTCAATTTGCATATTTTTATTTTCATACATACTGATGAGTTTAAGACAAATGAAAATAAAATGATTCACCTAAGATACAAAAATAAAATTCACTAACTTAAGGAATACTAAAGAAAACATATTGTATGTTGCAATTTTAAATGGTCTGTCTTCATAATATTTTATATGGTTAGTGGTATTTCATATAAATACCTAGGATAGCTCAAAAATAATTCAAGATAATCAAATACAGAATTAGTAATTTATAGATATAAATATGAAATTAAAAATAATTTATGTAGATTACATTTGTTAAATTATAGATATAGATCTGAAAAATAATAAAAATTAACAGGAATGGGGAATGTGTTACTTATGATGCATCAGATTTCAGAGTTCTATTTGGCTTTATTCTATAATCCTTTATAATATATTGGTAAAAGTCTAGAAAATTAGCCAAAATGAAGAGCCACATCAATAAATTAAATTTATTACCAGAGGAAATGGAAAATGTCTGTAAATTACAGCATCTATGGACAGCTATGTTTGTAACATCCCTTTAACCGTGCTCTGATATTTGCTAACCATGATTTTGCTATTTGTTCTTATTACAGATCCAGATGGCCCAGGTTGATCTTTAATTTTTTAGGCTCAAAATAAAATATTGTCCTCTCCAGAGTTTAACAAAGGCTGCTCAACTTTGGAGTCAAAGACACTCCAAATAAATCTGTTGCAGACCGCAATTTAACCAAAGGCTGAATATAAAGATTAATACTTTCCCCAGGGTCTTCCCAGCTGCTCAGCTTTGAAGACCTGATTTGTGTACCATTTCGCTGTATCTCTGGTGGAGACTTTTGGCTTCTGTTATTGATGAAATAAATGTGTACGTGTATACTGCTTGAATGTTGTGTGTGTGTGCATGTGTGTGTGTGTGTGTGTGTTTGTGTGTGTGTGACAGAAAGAAAGAGAGGAAGACAATTCTTCCATAGAGTATCTGTGTGACATTTCTTGTAATTTTAGTAATATTTTAATAGAAAATGGGATCTACATCCTTTCTTTCAGGGAAATCGCTCTTTTTTTCCCTTAGCCTCTCTATTTTATTGGCTCATTTCAAGCAGTACTTTATTTGATTATATTTTCTGTCATTAAATATTATTAAAAATTTTAGTTGATGTTATCTCTGTTTGTCTGGGTGGTATTGTTGTATACCAAATAACATGTATTTATTACAAGTTTGAAGGCTAGGCTTGAATTGAACATTGCACATTTGTATTCAAGTGAGGAAATTCTTTAACTATACATAACAAAACTTTATGTGTTGCAAGCATAAGACCCATTGTGTCCCTGGTATGTACACAAGTCTGTGTGCAGCTGATCTCTTAGCAGCACTGTTGATTTCCATTTAGTTGTAAATAAGTAACGTTTTTGACCTGTTTCCTATGTTTTTGTTGAAAGTCTGTCATGTTTCACGAGCTGTTTGAGATGTGGACAATGAATAATAAATAATGTTGAAATATTAGAACAAACATAGTTTACTACTCCAAGAAATGAAAATACATGAGAGAGTGGCTTATACAAGAAAAATAGTCCTAAAGGATATAAATGAATTCTACAGATGAATAAAACTGTGCAGAGGAATGTGAAATTAACAAAAGAAAATTTCACTTTTTTCATAAAAGAATATATTGTTATTTATTTAGTTGAACTAGTATACAAGTTTTAACAATATGGCATGCCCTTGGTCAAGATGTAACTTATAAAAACTTGTGAAAAAAACTGAAAATTTTTATTTCTTTGATAGTTTTTTCAGTTTCAGTGTAAACAACTATTTGTAATTACCAGTTTACAGATAATTAAATACAAATATGTTGGATCTGCAACAGGTAAAAAACCAAATAGACAGCATGAGGTAAATTGTTTCCATCTTTGACATTCAGTGGCTTCCATATTTCCATCGCTGGCCACATTTTTATTCTTTGTAGATAATCTATTGTAATTTGCTGATTTCACATACCACATTATTTATTTCAGTTAAGAATGCATATACCAAATTAACAGAACACTTCCTTAGTGAGGAAAAATATTTTGCACTTCACTTATAAAAGAGATAAAATATTTCAGTCATTCAAAAATTTATTGAATATTCACCAGAAATAGAAAAAGAGATAATAAATAAAAATTAAGAAATGGTCCATACTTTAAAAAATTTGCAGTATCTTTTCATGAATTTATTTATTTTATGAATTTATTAGAAAAGATAGTACAAAATTTTGCCATTCTCATGAGTCTTGGAAATAAAATTTCTTTTACATGTGTATGTCAAATTATGTCATGCTCGGCTATGGAGACTAGAGTAAGTTGTTGAAAAAATAATGCTGTATAATTGTTTAATTGTGCAGTACAATGTTCCAAAACAGAAGGGTGTTTATTGAGGAGTATTATAAGAAGCACTGATTAGAAAAGTTCAGAATCTACTGGGGAAACCAGCGAGTAAATAGTGAGCAGTGGTAAAAAGCAGGCTAGGTCTGACAATAAGTAGATAGGGAAGTTTGTTTTGGACTAAACTAGAGCAAGAGTGATTTTAACACTTCGTTCAAGCTTAGGAATGAATGTGAGAAGATAATTATTATCCTGCAATCTCAAATATTTCTGTAATCATATCACACATTTTTCTGTTTTTTCCTTCTAAAGAATCAATACAAAAATGTGATATTTTGATTTTTTTGATTTTTATTGAGTTCTACAGTTTT
>JAQHUG010000164.1:1996615-2006705 GCA_028555095.1 Dicrostonyx torquatus
TGGTAAAATATAAAATAATGAAAATGGGTGAATTTAATATATAAGGTCTAGCTAGAAATACAATTAAGCTATTGGCTAAACAGTGTTGTAAATAATATTGTTTTTGTTTGACTATTTTGAACCTGGGCAGCTGGGAAACAAATGAATAGCCTCTAACTACAGAGAGATAGAGAGGAATTTAGCTCAAATACGGGTATATATACATATATACATATTGCTAACATAGCCTGTCCCTGAAATTAGAACCAGTGAAAGACAAACCCTGGCCCTGAAACACTACTTACTAAATCACTAGCTAGTAAAAGAAACACTTTAATCCTGAAACCAGAACCAAAGAAATATACCCTAAACCTAAAACCACAGCCAGAGAAACACACTTTGACCCTGGAACCAGAGCCAGTGAAAGAAATATGACCTAGTCCTGAAGCTAGAGTCAAAATGCTAAATTAAACCAATGAAAAAGTACTTTGGTCTTGAAAACCAGAGTCAGCTCTGCCCTGAACAACTAAACCAACAACTCCCTGAGCAGAAAACTAACCAATGCCTGAGCACAAAATCTAGTGAATCTGAGCTTGTCCAAACTCAAGAGGATCAAAATATGATAAATTCCTTCTCTGAAAATCTCTCTGGCAAACTCCACCCCTAAGAAGCCCTCTGCCTGTTCAGTTAACAGCTGACATTTTACACCCTAGTAGAGGCAGCCACTTGCCTGAATTCCTCGTTCACAAAAAATCTCTTGAAGAGTTTTGGGTGATGATTTTCTTTTGGCAGCATGGAGCAAAATCTCTTCTGGGAAGCTCCCTTAGGGGAGAACAGAGGAAGCAACTGACAACTTTGCTGGGAAACTCCCCTGGGAGCAAAGCACAAGTAACAACTTTCAATAGAGCAGATGGATACATTTCTGTAGGGGTTTCCCTAGAACGAGTGAAGCAGTAGTAACACCTTGGGCAAGAGCTAAGAAGAAAGGGATACTTCTGAGAACCTCCCTTAGGGGGTCAGAACAGAGCTCAATGCTAAGGGCTCTCTCTTGGAGAGGAGTAGGATTGCCACATCCTGTAGAATTACCATGTCCCCTTAGCTTCAGGTAAAACCTGACATCCTGACAAATCAGAATACCGTTCTCCTCATAGCTATATCTTCTCATAGTTATAGGTACAGACTGACTTCCCTTCAGGTCAGAATATCTTTCTCCCCAGAGCTGTAGGTATCCAGGATACCTATCCTTCCAGAGAAATAACGCTTTTAAGTATAGCCTGACACCCTGACAAGTCAAGATACCTTTCCCTCTGGAGAAGTAACAGCTACATAATAGACTTTTTTCAAATCTTTTGACAAAAGAAAGTGCTAATAGAATTAAATAAACACAATGAGTTAGGAGTTGAGGAAATGGCTCAGTGATGAAGGCATTTTTAATGTACTGGGTAGTTTTATGCCAACTTGACACAAGCTGGAGTCAACAGAAAGGAGGGATCCTCAACTGAGATAATGTCTACATAAGATCAGCCTGTAGAAAGCCATTGTTGGGTCCACTTCATTTTGGGTCATGCCTCCCCTGGGCTGGTGATCCTAGGTTCTATAGCAAAGTACTTTGACTAAGACATGGAGAATATGCAAATAAGAAGGCAGAACTGGTATGAAACTGTGAGCATAATAAATACTTTCCTTCTCAAACTTGCTTTTGATCATAGTGTTTCATCACAACAATATTAACCCAGCTAAACCACTTACCAAGCCTCATGACTTAAATGTGATTAGTCATCAAGGTCCACATAGTGGAACAAGACAACAGACTTCCACAAGTTCTCCTCTGACTTCTACAAGCATGAATATTTGTCTGTGAATGTGTATGTGAATGCATATACTAAAAAAAAGTAAAGTATTTTAATTAAATAAAAGTGTGAAAATTCCTAGGAAATGTGTAATCATGAGCTTATCTTAAATTAACTTAATATTACACAATTAATATCTACCTACCTTTCATGATTAGACCCAGTTTTTGTATTTCAGTTTGTTTCTTCTTTGTTGCTTCTTCTTTCTTCTGGGTAATGTCTTCACACATTGTGTTCCTTCATGTTTTAAAAACGGCTTAAAGATTACATTATTTATTTAAGTGTTAGAGGATAAAGCTCATTTTCAATTTGTCAAATTCACTTAATATCATACTTTTACCTCTCAGAGTCATTAACAAGCTTGTCTAATTTGATATCATCTGCAAAACTGATGAGCACACTCTCAGTTGCTTTGTTCAGGCTATTAATAAGTATATAACTCTAAGATGATATTAATTCATATAAATTATTTTTGTGAAATTTGTCCCTCTGTGGACAAATCCCTGACAACTCCTCTACTCCTTGCTCAGTCGTTTACAGGGAAGTAAGTTTGCTTAGATAAATTAAAAAACAAACAAACACACGATTCTGACTAAATTTTAATTTACCTTTTAGATTTAGTTGAAAATAGAGCTTTCTTACCTGAAACAGAAAAATCTCATCAATATATTCTATGCAACATTATTAATTTTATTTAGAAATTATTGTTAATATGTTAACAAAATGATCTTATGAGTTCTATATGACTCTGCTTGCTAGACAGTTCTACTGTTCTCATACGTGAAAACTATATTTTTTCTTTCGGTGTTTCAAAAGAGGATTTCTGTGTATACCAAACTGACCTTCAACTCAGAGATCTGTCTTCCTCTGCCTCCCAAGTACTGTGATTAAAGGCATGCACCACCACCTATCCAGTGAGAAGTGTAATTTTAATCTGAAGCTGAAATTGAGAATATCTGAATTTTGATTGTAAATGACTCCATGAGTTGACTGTCATCAAACAAAACAAAAACCATGCTTCTTCAGTCCTAATAAAATAAATTGTTTTAGAAATAAATTCTTCATATCTAATTTTTAAATTGCTTCCTATAATCTTAAGTAATGACTGACTTTGCTATGTAGTATGTAGTTTTTTGATGAAAGAAGAATGAAGCCATGAATAAACAAACATCAGAAGATAATACAGTGTATAGGTCAAAAAAGGAGCCCATGGAGACGGACTGGATATTAACTTGATGAAGTGAATCAGTGAAATTATGAAGAATGTTGCTCTTTAGCCTGGAGTACAGTCTTTTGAAATGTTTTCCATTAAAGCTCCAGGAAACTAAGAGTCATTTTGTGATCCACGTTTTAATAGGGGTATCAATACATCTCAAACATATTTGATTAAGTTAGGTATCATGTTTTGGGGGATGAGGTTGTGGTGGTATTTTTTGAAAAATATTCCCTATTCAGTTAAAAGATATGCATAAAATGAATAAAATTTCTATACAGAAAAAATATATTATTTTTCTTTTTAAAGAAAGCTGTCTGCAAGTGTTTTAATCTATTTTTATTTTTAAATGTAGCATTAGATCTCTAAGTGGATATACAATAATGCAATTTAACCATGAAGGAAATTGGAAATTAAGGTAATGAGATAGACTTTACTAATCATATTCTCCATTCAATTAACTATATTATTCAATTGGCTGGAGTCAGAGGGAGCTATATGTAGGCTAGAGAGAAGGCACAAATCACAGTCTCTATCTTTTGTAAATGAGGGACAATATAAGGGATGATATCTACATGTACTCATTTAATCCTATGGAAATGGTCACTCTCAGGGGTATAAAAATTATAAATTCTAATAAATTTTGTTTCAACCGAAAGTAAGATTACCCCAAGCAGCATACTACTATAATAAAAGTAGTGAAATTAAACTTAGTAGAGACCTGAAAAAAATTCAAATGATGCTATTCTCCCATAAAATCAAGATTAATAATAATAAAAACACATCTTGGACTAATGGTATAAAATATATATTTGTTATGTCTCACTATTTTTCATTCTTGTCTGTGAAAGTGTGATGGACACAAAGATCACAGCAACCCCAGTTTGAAGTGCACATAATTTCCACATAACAAATAATAGTTTACCTAACAATCATTTTTTTTCTGATGTTATATTAGAAAATAATTTAGAACATCTGGTATCATTTTATTTAACAATTTTTGTATGAGTTGTGAAATTGTGCTTATCACATTAAATAACAATTGAATTACGATAACGTAGTTCCAGTTTTGAAGTTTATAGGACTTCTCAAACCCAGTATTGCAGAAAGCATCTTGAAAGATATTATAGGGAATTCAAAACTTAGTTATGGACTGTATCTTAGTTTATTTGAAACACAAAACTTTTATTTTGCCCTGGATATAACATAAAACAGGATATAATTTACCAGTTTGTTTGCAGATTTCAGTAACTGTCTAGTATACTTCAAACATACTGTTATACAATCAATATATTTTTTAATTTCTCACTTGGGAAAAATGTTAATTAATTTTTATCTGCATGAGTATTTAGACACTCATAAGTCTCCATGAGTTAATGATTCATGTAACTGGCAGATGTTAGCATTGGAATAAATGAAATATTTTGAACTATACTTTCAATTGTTTTAGTATAAAAATGATAGTATCTAGAAGGTTATTAAATTGAATTTGGTGCTAAAGCATACTTATTAAATTTGAAGTTTTAAGAATTTATAATACTGCTACTTATCCATTTTTTGGTTGATGGGCATTTAAGTTTTTTTCAGGTTCTGGCTATGACAAACAATGCTTCTATGAACATAACTGAGCAAATATCCTGGTTGTATTATTGAGCATCCTTTAGATATATNAATGGGAGCCTTGAGTAACACCTACAAATAACCACCTCTTTTGGAGACAAGGTTGCTTTATATCATCCTGGTTTTGCTTGAACTTGGTATGTAGACCAGGCTGGCTTTCAGCTCATAGAGATCCAAACACCTCTACCTACTGAATGTTGTAAATGTGAGCATGAGCTAGCAAACCTGACTACAAATACATTCTTCATGGAAGAAAAGATTTCTTTTAAAAGAGATTGAAAATGAAAGTCTCATGTCTAAAAATAGTATTACTAACATCAATTTTCTTAAAGAGGGAAATCAAAGCTAAAATAGGTTCTAAAGTTTAGAATTTACTTGGAAAGTTCTTTTATAAGCCCTGGAAGAATGTTTGGATGGTTGTTCTTGCAGAGCCTAACTACTAAGTTTAATGAAAACAAAGAGCAAGCTAAATATAGATTTGCTAAGTGGCTACATATACTTTTACCCCTAGAACCTGATTTCAATTTTCTGTCTTCTTCTCTAATGTGGAAGGATAAGAAAGCATGGAGGATAGAAGAGGACTAAGAATCCTAAAATATGAAGTTCTAGAATGTTGTCAGCCAATGTTGGGTCCTTAGAAACCAATCCTGGGTCCTTTTTAGGAGTTAAAACTGGTTTTAACTCCTCAGTCATCTCCCAGTCCTTCATTATTGGACCTCTTGATTTGAGTTCAGCAGCTGAATACCTACTGAGTAGGCTCAATTTTTGATTCCTACTCACAGTTAAATATGGATTTCCTTTGCCAGATAATTTTATCTTTTTCCAATTCTCATTTTAAGAAAATTAGAAAATTTTATGTCATCCAACATCACTGAAAATGAGATGTAGATAGATATAGAACAAAATTTTTCATTTGTTTTATATACAGTTTAAATCCTGATTATTAGCGAAAACAAAAGGAGTATTTTAATGGGATTTCCATTGTCTCATCTGTAGTAGCCTATCAGCAAATTTAAGAAAAACTAATAAAGTCATTAGAGTAACACTTAAATGAGAAAGTGCTGATATTTTTCTGTAACTCTTTTTTTAAGAAAACCATTTTTGTATAAGAAACATGCAAAATTAAAATACTACTACTGCTATTACTAATAATAATAACTTAAAGTGTTGCCAAAGATGCCATATTGTCTGGTATCAAAGCAGCGAATTAAATCTTAACCCCTCACTTGGCTCATTAGAAACAGTTATTCATTTAGCTAATTTCTTTGTGATTTTATAATATACTAAAAGCATTCTAAATCCATGGGCATATTTTCAGAAGTTTGCAAGTGTATCAGTCTTTGAGAGCATACAATAAAAGCAGAGAAAGGTACAGAATTCAGAAGGCATGAGTTTCATTCATTTCTCTTCTTGCATAAAATTAAACTCTTCTCTTTGCACTGTATAACTTAGTATGAAACATTTTGCTTCAGTGTAATTTAAGAATTTCTTAGCATGAGAAACCCTAAATTATTATTTTTTCCATTTGAAGGAATAATCCTCAGAACTTAATTGGCAGCTATAAATGTCTTTATTGGTGAATATATTTTCCCGACTACCCCTGGCAAACAAATGGGGAAGAAATAGTGGGTGAAAGAACCCTTTTAAGTGCTGCTGTGAATTTTATACATGGAAAACTGACATCTGGCTGATTCGGCTGACAATATTTAAGTCATGTAAACACTTATCTAAAAACAAATAAAAATTATAGGGTAGTATTGACTTTACCTAACCAAAATAAAAATGTTGCTTGGAATGCTCAGTGAAAAGTGTAAAATTTAGAGAAGATAGAGATCTTAGCAAAGCTTGTAAGCAAAGTAGTATATTAGAGCAGATTTATTTAATAGCTTTGAAAGAAGATGTTATCTTCCTGCTGCTCTTTGTTCTGTTTCCTTCCCTCAATTTTTTTTCAAGATATGAGACAATGAACACAATACATTGGCTGTGACAAACAAATGAGTATATACAGGGTCAATTGTTGTATGATAAGGTAAGCCTTAATGAATTTCCCTTGTATACTGAGAATTTTTCCTGTAAAAATAATGCGTATACCCTTCATTTTAAGTTATTAAAAAATAAAGGCACCAGTTCATTTTCTTGAGTTACTGATGTCTGATGTCAGTTTTCCTTTACTATTCATTTATTCTTAATTTTGACTTTGAGGAATTCTGTCTACCTATTCTTTGCCCATAGCTAATGTTTCCTAAAATTGTATTAACACAATTCATTATAATCACTTTCTGCTATTAAAAACCCAACACCAGTGTTAATTGTTTCTCAAATATATATTCCAGAAGATAAACTGATGCTTTTCTGATGTCTTCTGATGAATTTCTTTGATAGGACTACAGCAAACATTAATCATTTTGTAACAATCACAATGACAACTCAACATTGCTACTTAACATTATTTGGGGATTGGTTAATGTCACAGGGTTAGGATCGTCAATGTAAGATGACCTGTTTGTGTCTGTGTGTTTGTTGTTTATTTGTTCTATTGTTTTGTTTGTTTATTTTCTGTACAGAACAAGTACCTGTTTTTATGTACACTGCTTCACTTTTATGCTGTGCAGATGAACAGAAAAAGAAACTGATACATAATAAGCTCGCAATAAATTATAAATGAAGCTTTTTTTTTCTGTAAGTCAAGGTTTTAATGCTTTCTTTCTACTTTGGATTGTTTTATAGTAATATAAAAATACTCAAATTTGTTTAATCAATCGGAAATTTTGCCTTGCCCAAAGATTGTTCTTAAAGTTTAAATTCAGGATTCGGGTGCAGGGCCCTGCCCAGGTACTGGATTTTTTCCCAGCCCAGCCCAGCTCCCCCTTCCAGCTGCGGGGTCCTAGGACCTCACAAAGCAGCAGGCTCCAGGGCTAAGGCTCTGGGGATCNTTGAACTTTGCAGTCAAACGGATGGAGCCGGAAAACAACATATTGAGTGAGGTAACCCAGAAACAGAAAGACAATTATCATATGTACTCACTAATAAGTGGATTTTAAACATAAAGCAAAGAAAACCAGCCTACAAATCACAAGCCCAAAGAACCTAGAAAACAATGATGACTAAGAGAGGCATACATGGATCTAATCTACACGGGAAGTAGTAAAAGACAAGATCTCCTGAGTAAATTCAGAGCATGGGGATCATGGGAGAGGGTTGAAGGGGAGGGGAAAGGCAGGGAAGGGAGCAGAGACAAATGTATAGCTCAATAAAATCAATAAAAAAGAATTTATAATATTGCTACTTAATTTTGAATGTTCATTCTACAAAACATTGAAAATGTTTCTTTGTTTCCACTGAATATAATGCTTCCCTAAGTTCTCTCAGTTTTATAAAATTAAAATGTTCATAACAAAATTTGGATCAGTGATGCTAAAACTATTCTACATATATGGATGCTATATGAACTTCACAATTTCTGCTTCTTCACATAAAATATGTCTTAGCCCTGGAGGACAATAGAGACACTTTTGGCACACAGACACAATGAATTATCAACAGTACAGTCTGGTGGAACATAAATGAAGAAAAATAGTTGAGTTGATTTCAGAAAAATATGAGTGCCTAGTCTTACTTAATGTGAAGTCTGGAAAAGAAACTGCACAAAAAGGCACTTTTGAAAGTTGATACATAAGTAAAAAGTACATTTTATCTAGTGTATGAGCAAAGAAATGTTGAAGTACTTATTAATTTTGTTGGATTTTGCCAGAGAAAATATTCATTTGCTATAGAAATACATTTTCTGCTAAAATCATAGATCGGAACCTAGCCACATGTCATCAGAGAGGATTCCTCCAGCAGCTGATAGGAGCAAATGCAGAGATCCACAACCAGCCATTAGGGAGATATCAGGGAACCCCACATAAGATGGGGGGAAGGATTGTAGAAACTCTAGGTCTTGAAGACATCAGAGAAATACAGCCCACGGAATCAACAAAGCAGAGCTGACAGGCTGAGAGAGCAATCACGGATCCTTATTGAGTCTGATCTAGGTCCTTTGTGGGACTCCTGACCAAGGGTATAAGAATGTCTCTGTCTCTTTCACCTGCTCCTAGGACCCTTTTACTATTACTGAGCTGTTTCATCCAGTTTGATATGAGGGTTGGGCCTAGTTTACTGAATCTTGCTATGATCTGTTGGGTTGCTATTCCTAGTAGGCCCACTCTTTTCTAAAGGGAAATGGAGACACAATTTATATACCAGAATTATATACCAAATTATATACCAAAATTAAATACCAAAAATGAATCTGGTAGATTGTTGCAGGGAAACTCTTGTTCGTCCCAGCCACCCAGAACCAAAATAATCACACAGAAACTGTATTAATTAAATCAAGGCTTGGCCCATTAGCTCTAGCTTCTTATTGTCTAACTCTTAAATATCAATTTAACCCATTTCTACTAATCTGTGTATAGCCATGTAGCTGTGCCTTACCAGGTAAAATTACCAGCGTCTGTAGTCTGTCTCCTGAGGCTCCATGGCATCCTTCTCTCTGCCTTCCTTCTCCCAGAATTCAGTTTCTTCTTCCCTGCCTACCTAAGTTCTGCCCTATAAACAGGACAAGGCAGTTTCTTAATTCATGAATGATAATCACAGCACACATAGGGGACTCCCACATCAACAGATAAAGAGGTGATGGTGGGGGAATTAAGAAGAGTGGAGGAAGGGAAGTCTGTGGTTGGGATGTATTGAATGAGAGAGAAATAAATGAAAAAGGAAAGTAAGAAGAAATGTAATTTCTGGGAAATAAATGAGCATAGGACAATAAAATCTAATTTGATTTGGTAAATTTGATTTTTAAAATGAGAGTACTTATTTAAACAGAACAATTTGACAATATATTAAACATCTTTTGATATTTCCACTGACTTTTCTTACATAATTTCTATAAGTTCATATGATACAATGTTTAAACTAGAAAAATACCAAAGAAAATATTTAAGTATTTTATTACTTCAACAACAATATTATCTTAACTTTGAAAACTGTATTCGAGTGTCATCTTAAAAGAAGAGGAAGGGGTAGAATGGAGACTGAGTGTGTAGGACTTTAAGTAGTAATAATTAAATGTGCAATTCATATTCCCCACACTTTGTTGAAAATCCTTGTTAGCTTTGAAGTTAAAAGAGTGAAAACACTGCATATAATATATTTGATTTTTTTTAATTTAAAATGTCTTATAAACATTAAGGATAAAATTTGTGGCAATTTATTAAAGCACTCTATAGTGCTCTCATGGACCCCTGTTTAAAAATACCATTTGTAGCAAAATATTATCCGGTGGTATGTCTTTTTATACTTTGGGGAATGTGAAGGGTTCAGACCATAACTGATTTACCAAAAGCTACCAGGTAATTATTGAGTTGCCAATTTTTTTTTTTTTTTT
>JAQHUG010000164.1:2013610-2026284 GCA_028555095.1 Dicrostonyx torquatus
TGAACAAATAAAATATCTTGTTCTACTCATTTATGGTAGATAACAGAAAAAATTAGTTTTTTTCAACAATTCCATAGCAAAGTCAGGTGAAACTGAAATGGAGACTCAAAGGGTGATTTCTGTTTTGATTATTTCTAGTAAAATACATAACATTGATGTAAATTTAATTTTTGATTAATATTTAGTGAAAGCATAGACAACTGTTTAAAATTCATTAGAGTAAATAATATGTATTATAAATACAATCATGCTTATAACAAACTCATGTAAGCCACGTATTTTGTTTTATAAATTTCAATTGTTTCACTTTTCTAGTGTATGAAATGTGGAATAGAGTGATGCTGTTGTTTATGAAAACTGTGAAAGGCCTTCTTACTGGCTCCTAAATACTCTTTACATGTGACTTAAGTACTGAATTACCAATATGTAAATTTTCTAAAGCAGTTTTAGAAGGGAACTTTTTAATGATTTGTCTTTTTCTTTAAGTCTGTCTTATTCAAGGTTTTGTTGAGTCAACACAGAATACTGTTTCATTTATGTAAAATATGTGTAAAGTCTCAATGGGGTGTCTACTGTATGTTTTCGACACAATCTGTACACTGCTGAAGGTGTTTTCAGGTAATTTTATGAACAGCAATGTGTGCACTGCTTGCTTAGATCCAACACTAGTTTCTTCCACATTCTTGTGAACATCTATTTAAATAGACTTCAGATTCACACATGACTCTCACTCAGTGATTTCAATTTAACATTATTCCATGCTCGTGGAAAATATTTTATTAAAATTGTATCCTTCACAGTTACAATAATGAGAAATATAATATAATTATAAATATATAGTGCAATAAAATAATAATAGTAGACAAGACCATTGAGAGTAAGAAAATGAACTTAAAAGTTTAATACCACTTTTTATTGTTGTTTGTTTGCTTTTTTATGGTTGCGTTGCCTTTTTTGAAGGGCTGCTATAATGATAGGTTACAGAAAAAAATAATTATCATTAATAAGTGAAGTGTGGACCAAGAGAGTGTTCAGTAGGTAAAATCATTTTTGATAATGCATGTTGACACCAATTTGCTTCATAGAACTCAGAAAGGAGGAAGAGAACTAGTTCTTCAAAGTTGTCCTTTAATTTGCCTATATACCTTGGCACATGCATACATGTACACACANAGAGAAAGAGAGAGAGATGAAGAGAATCAATAAATCAGCAAAAATGAAGGCTAACCTCATGATTCTTTAATGGTCTTTCAAGTCACCATATCTACATTCATTATTAAAGAATCTATTTCTGTTCACTATCATTCTTTTCATTTAATGATGAAACCCCTACACAATTATGTCTTTGTTAAAATTTAGACTAATTCATTTGTTAAGTGTGAAGAAACACTAGCCTTTCAGGTAGAATATGGATTAGAAGTCTCCTCCTTACATCTTGGAATAAAATAAGTATCAAAGTAAAAAGATATATTCTATTCCCACAATATAAAAAGCTGAAGAAACAAAAAGAAAAAGAAAAGAAAAACCTTAGCAAGTTCTCTTCCTACTAAGAGGTAGCCAGAAATAGCCACCAGTTGTTTCCCAACTACACTGCAGACAGGGTCAGCCTTTGCAGTCAGGAAAACTTTCCTTTTATGGACAGAGGCATGAAAAAGATAAACAAAGGACTGAATAGAGAGAACCTTGATCTGTTCAAACGGTTGCAAAAGTATGGCCTGAGAGCCCAAAACTAACCTTGCTCATTAACATCTTGCAATGAAAATCCCAAGAAAACATCTCACTACCTGACAGAGAGGCAACACGGTACAGTATGGAATAATGGAACCCCTTGATGTCTGACAATTGTGTTTGATGTGGCTGGAGAGAGATCACTGGATCACACACATACAAAGGTAGGCACAAGTAAACAGACCTTCCATAGACTCTCAGAATATCACGTGACCAAAGGAAAAAAAATTAAGTGAGGTAATGAGGTAAAAGGCAGGAGGGTATGTAATCAAACTGTTTATGGATAAATGGTGTCACACAGAAATCCCTCTGAGCAACATATGCAATTGACTTGTATGGTTTACTGAGAATATTAACCAACCTTCACCTGAAATAACAGCCACAAAAGGCAAAGCAGAGGAAGGAGAAACTGCATTCTTACCATTTTCTATTTATACTTCCAGTTGTCAATTGTTTGTTTGTTGTTTATAGTGTCTAGGTTAATATCATTGTCCTTTATTTCCACTTACTCTCTAATAGCTATTTTCTCAAATCTCATAACCCACACACTTGTCCTTTTCTCCATAGTTACTCCCTTTCGTACCACAAAATGATGCCCTGAGCTCTAAAAATCTAGGAACCATATTTTTGTTTGTCCGCACATTTTTGTCAATCATTTTTGTTAGTACAGCCTGTTTACCTTTTAGGTGATACAGTGAAGAATGTAAGAATTTTCTACTGAAAGATAAATTCTTGAATACTGCCAAATCTGTGTAACTATTAGTAATGCAGTTAATTTTTTCCCTCTTGCAAAAAGGGAGTGAGAAATATGCATGCAGACATGAAGGAATACACCATGAGACTCTCCTAATATAAAGTGAGCAGATAGAATGGGGTAAAAGAGAGGGAGACTGTAGGAAAAAACTATACAACCATCTTCAAACACACCAAAATTTACAGAAAATGAGCCAGTACAATACCTCCACAAGCTCACAACTTCTCAATACAAGAAGCCTAAGATAGCAATAAAGCTAGAATTACAGGAAATAATTTGAGTCCCGCTTGTATAATGGGTCTTTGAAGATAAATGAGGCAAGGAACTGAAGATCTGGACAAAGATGTTAGTGCAGAGAAAAAAGTAGCAACATTGGGGGTCAATTAAAATATATGGGAAGAATATATGAGAGGAAAATATTACCATTACTGGGCTATTCACAATAGTTAGGAAATGGATCTGACTATACGGATTAAGAAATGTATAGGTACACGATGATATTCTTTATCCATAGGGGAGAATAAAATCATAACATTTAAATGAGTGAAAGTGGAAACCATTCTATTACATAAAATAAGCATCATGAAGAAAAAGGGAACCCTAGAGGAGATGTTAAGGCAGAAAGGGGAGGAGATAAAAAGCAATGTGACCTGAGGGCAGAAATGGGCTACTGAGAAGAAGATGAGAGCTAGCAAGGGTGCCTGAGGAAGATGGCGATGGAAATGAGTGGGAAACAGGGAGCAGTGGAAATTTCATATAAAGAGGCCATACTGAAAACACTACTTCATGGTTCATTTCAAAGCTGAGACCCGGAGCGTTACTGGTGCTTTTCAGTCACGAGCATGGAACACTCTCTTTTGGCTTCTTGAACGAGTAATGCATCCTCACTACTTCTGTTTTTGCAAAAACTATTTTTATTTCTATTGTAGACACCAGAGCTGCATTTAATTCTCTCACAGAAAATAATATGCTCACCTATTCACTAAATTAAAGCAAATGTCCATGTCTGTATTACCTCCTCCTAAAGAAAAATGAATAAATCAAATAAAGTAATTACTTTCGGTACAAACTGCAAACGGACATTAGTTAGTAATCCAGGTAAATAATTTTTTAAAAAGTCAAACATTAAAAAATTCAAGTTAATAGAAAAATCCATACAAAAAACTTTACATAAAGACTTCTTGGTATATTCGTTTTGCTCTCTCTTCATTGCTTCAAACAGTATTAATGAAACAAGTGGAAAATAAGTTAAGGACTCTGAAGACAGTGTAATTCTGTTACATTATAGATCTCAATAGTGATGCTATATAATTAATATTGATTTATTCACATGATGGTAACCCCAGACTATTTGTACTAAGAAAACAGGATTATAACAGGAATACTTGTTAAAAATGACCCCATATTTTCTGAAACAATATCAACTTTTATCAAAGGGAAGTAAAAAGCATTATATCTAACAGTGATTCTCCACCTCAAACTGCATGTGGCAAATGGATTATATCCACTAGTATTAATTATTAGTGTAGTAGAATATACCAGAAACCAAAGAAGAAAATGTAAAATAGCACTTCTCACAGCTGGGGAACAACTTAACTTATGGAGGCACATGATATTTATAAATTTCTTGGGCAAGAATTTTCTAATTAGTTTCAGTGAATTACTTATTTTATTTATATAAGCAATAAGATAATTGAAGCAATAAAATTAGAGTGGATTACCATCTCACTGACAGACGTGCTATTTGTTCATCTGTAGGTAAGAGATCCAATCATTTCTTGCTTTCTATTATCAACCTATCTATCTACCAATACAAAACTACTACCAATCCTCAAGAAGAAGTAGGGCTAATTGAAAGCTTCTCTACCCTTTCAATTATTAAAATTTTTAAAATATTCCTTTGGTGGTTGCTTAGAAATATTTAAACATGTGTTTATGTGTATGCTAGGTGTGTGTGTGTGTGTGTGTGTGTGTGTGTTTTAGATGCACTTTTGTTCCTGAGTTGTTTCTATGACAAAAAAGAAAGAATGAATTTAGAAGACAGGAATAATTATGGTATAGAAGACTCCTAAGGAAATCATGAAACAGTTAAGTAGTTTAGCCTTCTCAAGTTTAAATGTATTATTTAGCATGAAAATTACCCTTACGAACAAGTAGATGCCTGCAAGAGTCATGAGCATTTAGAAAGATAACTGAAGGCTTTAAGAACATTTATTTACTTTATTTTTTTCCCTTTGATGCTTGGACCTTTGGCAGAAATGATTCATAAGATTTATCAAGTAAAAACAAAATAGATGCTATAAAATAATGTAGAATAAGATGAATTTTTCGAATGACTGTATTCCAAGTTATGTACTAGTCATCTGATGTTCAAGCTTGATTGTGTGTCCCGTGACTTAGCTGTTGAATGTACTGGACGGTAAATCCTAAAAGACCTTTGTGCCATGAACTCTAATTCAGAAACTGGAGCATGTTCACCTATCCTCTTCATTGAGCATCCACACTACTGCTCAGTTCTGTTAGCTTCTCTTGTACCAAGATCCGCAGATCTTTCCCGGAACAGATGCGTTACCTCAGAGCTTCAGAATACCATTCTTCCTAGAATTTGGATAATATTAACCAAATAATAAACTTTATTAACACTTTGAGGCACAATTCACTGTGATATAGAAGATATTTTGTGCTTAAAAAATTAGATGGACTTTTGGAGGTAATATTTCCTCATTGAAAATGTATGTCCAGTGCCCACTCAAAGGATATTCTTTAGTTATTAATGTATTTTCATAATAATAAATATTTAAGTTCATTCTGCAAAATAATTTCATATTTAACTTACATATTTCACTTAGATTAGCATTTAGAAAAGAGAAGCACTGTGCTTCATTGTTTTGGATGGAATGCTGCATGTCAAATTATCATAGTCTCTTTAATACAAGAAGGTAAAAGCCCATGGGGGAAATTATTATTCAATCTATATGTACTATGCTTATTTATTTCCTAACATTTTAATGTAATCATTCTTTGAAAACGTGGAGTCTTTTATTTTCATTCATAATGATCATTTCATTCAGGATCTGTGCATGCTGGAAAGTTCTCTACAACTGAGTCCTGAGGCTTAAACCTAGAGCTTCATTTATTATAGGCAAGCTCTTTGCCACTGAAATACACCACTAAGGCATAATATTTTTGGCCTTATGATAAATAAGCAAATTTTATAAACAGAGTTGAAGAGAACAACCAAAATTTCAAAAATAAACAGTTTACATGGATAGCATTTCCTCACGGCTCATCATTACTACTGGCACATGTATTAATCAGCTTGCCATATGCTGGCACAGCTGTGACGGGCTCGTGCAAATCTCTACAGAATTTTCCTTCTCTGTACAGAAATATTTTTCAATATGAGAGCAAAGCACCATTGTGCTCTGTGCTAAGACATGGTATAGAGTCAGCATATGTTTCCTGACCCTTCTTGGCAAGACTGACAGCACACATTTATTCATTGATGAGAGTCTCACAGTCTGTATCTTTCCCCTACACTATGGTAGGTTTGCACAGCCTCCTTTTTTGTATCTTTTTATTTCATTTACTTTACATCCCAAACACAGCTTCTCCACTCTCCTATCCTCCCCTTTCTGTCCCTTCTTCCACTCCCCCTCTGCCCTTCTCCCATCCACTCCTCCTCTGTTTCTGTTCAGGAAAGGGAAAGCCTCCCATGTGATCAACAGAGCATGGAATATCAAGTTGAAGCAGGACCAAACTCCTCTACTTGCATGAAGGCTGGGTGTGGCATCCCACCAGGGGGAATGGCTTTCCAAAAGCATGCTGAAGCATTAGGGACAGGCTCTGATTATACTGCTAGGAGTTTCACAAATAGACCAAGCTACACAATTGTCACCCCTGTGTAGAGGCATAGGTCAGTCCCATGCAGGCTCCCTAGCCGTTGGGTCTAGAGTCTGTGAGTGCCTATAGCCCAGGTTAGTTGCTTCTGTAGTTGAACAGTCTTTTAAAGTTTGGTGTGACACATGTTCTTTTTTATTATCTTTTCCATCTGTGGAATCACATTTACTAGCATATTCTTTTTCCCCTTTTCTGGATACATGCTGTATCTCTCTGCCTCATTGCTTTCCATCAGACACTTCCTATTTCATTTGGATGGAAACAGAAAGCTTTTATTTTCACACATGTGTTTTGTTACTTGTGCTTAACTAAATTCATTTGAAACTTCTCAGGTGTCCAACCTCAAGAGCTCAAGTGAAGTGAAATGGGAAATTTTAGGAACCTTTTGTCAATGAGTTGGGGACAAATGAATAGAAAAACCCAGGTTATTATGGAAAAATAGTAAAGATGGTAGATTTAGCTGCAACAGATCTAGCATCCCATGAGAGAAGGGTAGAAAGTTAAGTACCCCTTCTCTGTCTGTCTGTCTTGCTTTCTCTCACTCTTTCTCACCATTTCTTTCTCACACATAAAGTAGATGATGCTATTAGGAAAAAAAACTTTGTATATCCCTTTTATTATATATACTGTAATATTGTAATATCCTTGTATTTATTACTGGGATATGGAAACTTTTTTATGTTTTGTATTTAATTCTGTTCTTTCGAGAGTTGTAGTCACCAATGAGTTAACATATGAAATATGAAGCCATAACAATAGAATAGATGTGTGGAGAAGCAGAAAGAAATACAAATTGTTCACAAAGGAGGCTTGTGAACAAGAACCTGTTTGAATTCCAACCTACACATGGCCACAAATGAGTGTATCAGCCTCACAGGAGAACATTTTCTTCTATGTATCATTGGAGCGGGAATCATTTACTGAGAAGTAGCTGCTTAGAAGCGGACTAGCACTACACTGGGACCAAGAGAGCAAATTGTTGATATAGTCTCTAAAGATTTTTAACTGCTCTTAGGCTATTCACCTTACAAAATATTTGATTCTTGCTTCCACTCTAAAAAAAAAAAACCAAAAACAAACAAAAACAGAAAGAAAGAAAGAAAGAAAGAAAGAAAGAAAGAAAGAAAGAAAGAAATGGTGATCAGTATCCTTATTTTACAACCATCCTGCTCAGATGCTTTCCCAGCAGCCACATAGGAAGAAAAATTCGGCATGTCTGTCCTGATTAAACGTTGGTATGACTGATGGTTCAGCCTTGTGTCTTTGCAAATTTTCACAATATACATTTTTCTCCTATTATCAATTTTACGTTCTCAAAGTAAAACACCTTGCTGGAAAATACTTTAACCTATACGTCAGATCTCAATAAACTATGTGCCCAGACATCAATGTATTTTTGAATATTGGCACTTAATTGCTGCTGTATTTCTCACATATTAAAATAATGTACCAACAGTTTGAATTTAACACTTGGAAAGTGTTTCACATCAAAATTTTAGCTTTAGAGCATTCTTTGCTCTTAATTGCTATTCAGTTCTTGAAAAAAGGAAATCTAGACACTCTTATCTTATATTCTTTCAGTTAATTGTCCTTACTTAATGGATTATTTTAACATTAGAGATGGGACATTTCATTTCATGTGTTTACCTAACCTAAACAATAGACAGAGAAAAAAAACCTATTTTCATAATCAAGATTCAGACATCTCCAAATATCTTTGTAAGCCAGATAAAACAAATAATGTATGTAGCAGTAATAGTCATAGAGATTCTTCTGAATACGTAATAAGGCTAATTATATTATACATCACAAATGTGCAATAGAATTCACTCTGGATTGTGTGTAGTTCAATCTTCTAATCTCTTTGTCATTACATAGTCATAGAAATATCAAACACATCTTAATTATTCAGACATTGTTTATTACTCATTGTGAAAGTGCTAACTTTCATGTTGGATTTAATCTATTCATTACTTTTGTGTTTAATAAGAAGCAAATGATTTTTGAGGGCAAGTAAAGGTTGAGTGTGGAAAAAAAAGTGAAAGCATTGAGAAAATTTGTAGATTTTTGTTTGTCTCTGCTGTTCATGTCCCATTACAATGGATAATCAAGAGCTGACTACATTGTAATTAGAATTGAAGTTGAAGAACACATCAAACAATTCACAATTTATATTATAATATAGCTCATCAACCCAGTAAATATATATTAATAGGGCATTCAAAACCAAGCATTTGGCATTTCAAAGGATGCTTCCCACATCTGGAGTAATTTGGGACACATTATTTGGTGTCCTCTCTGTCTTTCAACTATTTCTGGTGAGTTCCACTTTGTATAATATTGCAATCAGCCCTTAAGTAGAAAATGTTAATGCAGTGAAGTGTGGTGATCTTCAGCTCTGGACAATTCTAAAGTAATAATACAATCAGGAAAAGAATAGGGAACCCAAAATTTGGGGTAATTAGTCAGAAAAATAAATGAATGTTGATAAATTTTGAGATTATTCAAAAATTACAGGTTTTAACTAATGTTTGATTTTTTGAGATTTTTTTACTTCTAACAATACGGTTTCACTAAATTTGTCTTAGAATATTCTATTTAGCATTTACGTATTTTCCTATTATATTTTAATAATAAATATTCCATTGAATGATATATCTAAATGCTTTGTTTGGGGTTTTTGTTTGTTTTGTTTTGTTTTTTGGTACTACAAATATTTTATGGTTTACCTGAATTTAGGAGCAATATTAACTTTTGGACAATTTATAAATATAAGACTTTCTATACACATGCCTGATTTCAGAAAATAATAAGTGGGACAAATTCTTACAACCTTATTTGATGCTAATTGTTAGCAGCTTTTGAGAAAATGATAATAGAAGATTGTTTAGAGATAATTTGGTTAAAAAGAAAATCATCAAAATAATCATCCATAAGAACTTTTTGCAAAAAGCTGATAATGACCAATTATGTCATTTGAATTTGTGACACAGGTCTATAATGATGAGACAAATTAATAATTGATAAACAATTCTATGTGGGATAATTATATGTCAGGAATATTGTTCTTTATTTCATCAAGTTAATTATTTCTTCTTTATGGCTTGAAAATAGTGTATGAACTCAATTACAAAGTGAGTGTTTAATCTATTCCATAACAAGGTCATTTCAGATTTTAAATATGTTTTAATACAAATAACATACCTGAAATGAAAAGTGCTACAATTTATTCTCTTTTTCAAGCTAGGAAACTGAGGTTTTGAGCTCAAAATCACCAGCTAAATTAGTTTTCCAATGAAAGAGCATTATTTCAAAAACTGAAGGTCTGACCCCTGGAGTCAAGGGCCAAATATCCGGGATACAAAAATACTAGAGAAAGTCCTCATAGCTAATTACAAAGTGGGAAGAAAACAGCATCTCTCTTCATTTCAGAAATTACCAAAAAACAGACTGATGAAAATAAAAAGGATAACTGATGTGGGATTCCCCTCTGTATGCTATCTTGAGCTTAGTGCAGAACAGAGCTAGGGAGGGAAACAAAACTGATTGCTGGGAGAAAAGAGTCAGAGTCAGAGAGAAGCCATGGAAAATATAAAATAGTGGAGATGGGTTCATTCTCGATGTAAAAGCTAGCTGGCAATATGCTTGATTGGCCAAGCAGTGATTTAGA
Organism: Dicrostonyx torquatus; assembly: GCA_028555095.1. Lineage (NCBI taxonomy): Eukaryota > Metazoa > Chordata > Mammalia > Rodentia > Cricetidae > Dicrostonyx > Dicrostonyx torquatus. The sequence goes on from JAQHUG010000164.1 coordinate 2,023,663, forward strand.
TAATATAGTTTCTGTGTGATTATTTCATGTCTGAGCTGCCTGGTGGTCAAGAAACAAACAAGCGGCCTCCTTACTACAGAGAACATATATGTTGAAGATACCCAACACATTTTTTCCTCCACTTAGATCCATCCCATAATCAAATGAACTTTCATATGCAAAAATGAAGTCTTTATTCTTTTTTTCCTCTTTTTTATTACTTTATAATAATACCAATCAAAATTTCCACTTCCTGCCCCCCTTCAAATTCCCTCCTGCTCCCCCACACACCCTACCCTGATCCCTTCCAGTTCTAAGAGAGGGCAGGGCACTTTGCCCTGTGGGAAGTCCAAGGGCCTTCCCCCTATATCCAGGCTTAGGAAGGTATGCATTCAAAGAGAATAGGATCCCAAAAAGCCAGTACATGCAGTAGAGACAAATCCCAGTGCCATTGTCATTGGCCCCTCAGTCTGCGTCAATTGTCAACCACTTTCAGAGGGTCCAGTTTGATCCAATGCTCCTTCATTCCCTGTTCAGTTGGAGTTGGTGAACCTCCATTAGCTCAGGCACACTGTCTCACTGGGTGAACCAACCCCTCATGGTTCTGACTTCCTGGTTCATGTTCTCCCTCCTTCTGCTCTTCAACTGGACCTTGGAAGCTCAGTCCAATGCTCTGATGTGGGTCTCTGTCTCTGTTGCCATCCGTCTCCGGATGAGGGTTCTATGGTGACACTGTTAACATAATAAACATCTGTATAATCTGTCTGCTCTCATGGGAAGGCTCACTTCTTTGTGATGAAAACAAACAAAAATCAAAGAAAAGAAAACATAAGAAATATCCACTGAGTATCTCAAATTTAAAAAAAGAAGAAATACAGATTCCAGGACTAGAATAAGTTCATTTTCAGATCATCTCAAAGAGTTACTAAGATTTACCCAACGCAGTAAGAAGCTCTGCTTGCTATACACTAAGCAGGATAGCTATGTTTGCTACCTAAACACCCAGTTTTCAAAAGCCTAAGAAATTGTAACAACTTGTTATTTTCTTATAGATCATGAAAACCAAAGGATCATGTTTTGATATGTGATTGTATCTCCTAGAAAAGTCAGAAGCTAACCCCATAAAGTCTCATCAGTATAACCCCAAAAAGAAGGACAAAACCAATGGACATGCAAACTAAGGGCAAAAATCCAAGAAGCTTCAGCCCCTCACAAAGAACTATAGCAAACTGAAGAAAATTGAAACCAGAGAGGTTGTCTTCCTAATGGATGAGCATACCAGTGGATTTTTGTTCAGTCACCAACAGTAAACTCTGAAACATATACAAAATTAGAATTATATGGACTCAAGAGTTTATATTTAGGAATATATTTGTGTACACAAATGCATGCAATATCATTTAATGAGAAAATAGGCTGCAGAACTGAAGGAGAGCAGGAATGGTTTAGGGGCTTTTTTGGAGGAAGTAAAGGAAGGGGGATGCTGTAATTAAAGTACAATCTCAGAAACTGATCTAAATTAAAATACCATGTTTATATTATGATCTCAACTAAGTATCTTAAACTTATGTGGAGATATTATGATGCTACTTACCATTTACTTTGGGTGAAAAGCATTGGTTTCAGTCAGATCCTATTTAATTTCAAAATAATGGTGAACAGGCTAGAGGGCTATGTTGTGTTTAACACTTCCGGTGTGTTGTATGAGAGTTCCTTGAAAGATTAGGTTGTGGTGGCCTATCCACAATGAGCAATTCTGATAATCTAGAGTGAGGATCACTGTCTTAAGCATTTATAAAAGTCACTTAAAGTTAACAGCTTTATCTCTTATAGCAGGTGTCTTGGTTTGGAATCCCAGTTCTTGTACTAGTTGTGTAAGGTTTCTAAAACTTAGTTTGCTCCTTTCAAAATAGGGACAAAGAATGCTTTTTAAATGTTCTTTCTTTCTTTTCTTTTCTTTTTCTTTTTAAACTAAAGTGTTGTTTCTATTTTATTACTCAATGATTAGAATATTTAGAAGACTGAAGGTCATTGTCTGTAAATATTTTGAGAGGCATCTATTTCATATTAAGCACTCCATAAGATTAAATAATCCCATTATTCTTATCTGCTAAATAAATATAGTTACTAAATGAGCCATGGGTGGCAGTTCCGTCATCACATTTACTACTTTTGATAGGGAAGCGCATAGTTGGGCTGAGTAGACAGAAGGGAACTCTGGGATAGTGAAGGCTCAGAGAGAGACGCCATGTTTCTCTGGACTGAGATGGACGTACATTAGGATCTTTCCCGGTAAGCCACTACCCCATGGTGATACACAGATTGCTAGATATGGGTTAAAATGATATGTGAGAGTTAGCCAAGAAGAGGCTAAAACTAAAGGGCCAGGCAGAGTTTAAATGAATACAGTTTGTGTGTAATTATTTCAGGTATAAGTTAGCCAGGACCAAAAGCAGGCCCTCCGCTGGGAGCTGGGAACCAGGAGCCAGGAGCCAGAGAATGCAGCCTCCACAGCCCACTCCTCCACATGCAACAATTTGGTTGCCCAATGTGGTAAGCTGACTCCACTTAAAAACCTGAAAGGGCTTTAAAAGGAGAGAAAGCGTTCAACATGGCTTTTTGCTGTCTGCTGAGGTGTGCTGC
>JAQHUG010000164.1:2041250-2073527 GCA_028555095.1 Dicrostonyx torquatus
ATTGTATTGGCCCTTTCTTTGTTTTGAGAAAGAACTGAAAGTTGGGTAGGAAGGAAAGTAGAGGGGATTTGGAGGTAACTGCAGGAAAGAAAGAATATGATAAAATATATTTACATTTAAAATTGTTTTAAATAATAAAATGTGTAATAAAGAAAGCAGTTGGACGGGTAGGAGAGAAGAGCTAGGTGTTAAAAGCATTGTTGTTCTCCTAGTGGGTCTGATTTCTATTCCCAGCACTTCTGGCAGCTCACAATCTCTTGTAATTCTAGCTCCATTAGGTCAGATGTCTTCTGATCTCTGCAGTCACTGGTACTTGCAGAGCACACATACTGAAACACGCACATAAATGAAAATAAACAAACCTTTATAAGAGGAAGTAGCAGTACTTGAATAGTATTGTTTGTAATGATGGTATTAAAAGGTATTAGTAAGACAACAAATAAGCATCAGAATATATTAAACTGAAAAAATAGATGAGAAATCAGCAATGCTCCCATCGAAATGTACCCTATATATAAAATATAATTCTTTAATATTCATGATTTCTTATTTTAACACATTTTAAGTAAAATAGAATCACATTGTTTTCCCTATTCACTTTTCAACCTCCAGCTACTCCCAGGTAGCCAACCTTCAATATCACCCTCTCTCCCTTCTCAAATCGATAGCCTCTGTTTTTGGTTTCTTTTTTTCTATTGTTACATATGGGATTCTTTGTGTACAAACACACACATATACAAATAAATGGGTTATTAAGGTCATGGACTGTAGAAAAGAATCTACTACTGCTACTTTGTTAAACTGGCATATTTAATATTTCTTAACTATATTCTGAATATTATCCTTATACCCATAATGAGTGTAGTTATCAGTCGTCATCAAAGAATGCTTTGTTTATGGAAGATCGAGACAATCAGAGAAAACCATAACAGAATAAAATCTACAATGAGTGGTAAGACAAGGTCCATCTACATCAGAGTTTCTTGCCTATGGTTCAGTGAATGCCATGGAAATCTCCCTGGAACAATCTCTCCTAGAAATGGCTACATAAACAAGATTGGAATTATCCATTTGTATTGTAATAATATCATATGAGCTAATGAACAATAAAAAAGTTGCTCCATATTTTATTAGTCCAATTAAAATTCAATATGTTATTTCATAGTGATTCTTAAAATATTAATTATAAATGTGTAGATTGATTAAGCATATGCACACAGACCTTTTATTCTGTAATCAAATTCTTTCAGAAAAGCAATCTCAATTCAAGATTGAGATTCAAATATTGTACAGGCACCTGAAATAAAACAGCAATCTTATAACTAAAGTTTCTATTAAAAACTAACATCATATTTGCTATGCTTTGAAGCATCTAGTTATAATGGAGAACATGGCTATTAAAGTCCTTTAAAACTTTCTTCCTTTCTTCTTCCTTGTAAGCTAGAAGAGCAATAACACATAATTATGCTATTGAGATGATAAGAGAGTTGTCACAATGCATTAGAAGAGCATTGTGTGTTACTTTATGGCAGAAACACTGGGAATAAGTTTTTCATGTCTTTTATTTTTGTTTAGTTTCATGATCACAGAATCAAACGTTAAAATATCACTGCCTTTAGACTACATCCTCAAGAGACCTTGAAAAACAGAGCACGCTGAAAACTGAGATTGATATGTATCAAGGATAAGAAACTTAATGGAGATGTTTATGTCCCTCTTACTACATAACTAACTTGACTTTATCCATAGTCATTTCAGTAAGGAAAGAGCTTTCTGAAACAAAAATGCTGATACAACTGCAAATGTATAAAGGACAAGAAAAGTTTTTGGAGACTGAAACAGTATCAAGCTGTGTTACGTGTAGGGGACATGAAATAACTATTAAACATGATAAATGGAATTACAGGCAGCTAATTACTATGTAGATTTCTTAATTTAAAGAAATTGGAAAGTAAATATTACTATGAGTCAACAATAATGACATGTAATGTTTCCAATGGAATTATAAACACAGAGATATGTCATCCGTTTTCAAATGAGTAATAAAGGATAGTAAATTTTTAGTCATTAAGAATTCAATGATTCATCTGAAATTAAGTTTTGATACCAAGATAAAAAATAAACAGGAAAATTTATAACCAGAATTAAAAACTCACCTTTCTGTAAATTTTCATTGTTACACTTATCATTTAAAAATCACAGAGTGAACTGAAATTTCTCTAACAAATGCCACCAGTTACAGGAGATGCAGGAGATGCAGGCAGAAGAGACATTGGATGAGTCTGTTCCAATGATGGCTGGGAATCTGTATACAGAGACTAGACAGGAAGGCATATCCTCAAACAGATTAGAATTACTCATAGTCTTTTCCAGTCTGTCTATTGGCAAGATGTTATGTCTGAAAACAAATAAGAATGAGTAACATTTAAATTGTGTTAGAAGGTCAATCAAATTGGAAAAAATAACAAATAAATAATTTAAAAACCATGTAAGACATTTAAAACAAGCAAGCTCCTTTATTCAACCGACTATGGGCAGGATGCAGAGGATGGTGTAGGAGGGTTCTTCTGTATTTTCAGTTACTCTCATTGGTTGAATAAAGGATTGCCTGGCCTGTAGGATAGGACACAGCCCTTAGGTGAGGCAGAGTAGACAGAACGAAGGCGGTGAGAGAGAAGGAAGTGTGAGAGATCCCATGCTGCTCCAGCCCATGATGGACACTGATTAGACTCATGCCTGTAAGCCACAACACGTGGTGATACACAGATAATGTGTATAAGAGGTTAAAACTAATGGGCCAGGCAGCATTTGAATGAATACAGTTTTGTGTAATTATTCCGGATATAAGCTAACCAGGGCCAAAAGCAGGCTGTGGGGCCATGCAACCAGGGAGCCGGGCGGGATGGAACAAAAGGGCCTGCCTTCCTCTCAGGTGATGGGAACACAGCTGCTCTATTACAACAGAGGAGGCAAGGTTTTCTTTGTTATCATTTTGATAACAGTCACAGGCACTGAAGCTTCCCTTCTCAAAGAAGTAAAGCTTATTTCAGTTTTGTTCAAATCTTGTCTGGCTTTCTGATTTGCTTTTAATAATAGGCCAAGCTAAACAAGGCAGATATGCTGTTTTATTGACTTACTACATCCCCATGAGTACTGTCTGCAAATGCTCAGCAATTAAGGCACTAAGTCTTGGGATGGTTTGTGGTTTGTTGTGTAGATGTAAAATAAAATGACCAGCATAAAGCTTTAAGACTTGTCAAAGGGAAAGTTTGCAATAACTTAGACGAAATCTACATTATAGAATACTGTAATAATTAATCATCATCATCATCATCATCATCATAGGTTATTTAATAGCAGATACGCTGGTGACAAAAATTTTAACCTAGAAAACGCTTCTTAAACATACTATGAATGAAGAAAAACCATCTAAGAAGCATGCTGAGGGTAGCTGTTCCATGTCTTTCCCAGACAAGATTCTACAGAAAGACAGAAGCTAAGTAAAGAACCACCAGGTGTAATTCCTGAAGAGGAATAAAACTACACATATTTTGGCCGGGAGAATATGTCATGCTACATGGAATAGCTGCTTACAAATGTGGGAAGAGTACACATGCTTATCTTTGAAATTTAGTTATGTGATAGGATATGGGCAGTAAATTCTCAAGGATGAAACTGATTGTTGATTCGAGGAAAATGCTTAAGAGCCAGCACATGGTTCATAATTTCCCCCCTCATCTCACTGTGCAATTATTCAGCCATTGTCAAGCGTTATCCCATTAGTCAGGAGACTTCAGTGATTCTGAGGAGCAAGGATTCTGAGGTTCTGCAAAGGTCATGTCACATATGCAAACTAAATGCTGATATGTGATTCTTTTAGAATTGTACATTTGCTTTTTTATTGCCACTGCAAAAAATAGCATAATTAACTTGGATGTGACACTGGAAAAATAATAACTGGAAACAGTTTATAATATGTTTATATTATAAATGTTTCCTATCATTTGTGTTTTCCTCCTCCATCACTTACTTTAACAATAAACTAAATCCACTTAAAAAGCACAAAAACTAAAAGAAAAAATGAATGAAGTTTTCTTTTAAAATTTAGTTTACAAATGTTGCATTTAGAACCACTATGTCAGAGTTCTTTCTGTCTTACGCCAAGATGCTTACTTGGGAGCTTAATTAATGTAACTTGCATATGTTTATTAGCAGGTCAGGCTTTGATGCTCTAGTAAAATGAAAACAGTATAATAAGTTAACATTAGCAAACCAAAATATTAACAATTCAAAATAGCAGTTCAATTTTAGATACTATTAATGATTTAAAGCATTATACGGATACTTTGTGATTTTATCAGGAAGATAAAATTACTCAAGCACTTCATAGTCCAAAGAAATTACTATTTCTTTACAATTTTTAAAAAACAACTTCTGAACCACTTAAGTGTGCCAACAAGGTGTATATATATGTATCTAGGCCAATAGACATCAGGTATCACTTTGACCAGACAGTTTATGGTAACAGTGTGATTTACTCTGCAACTGCCTTTCTGTGTTTGATGTTCAGGACCATGTTCAACTAGTTTGACCTTAATGGAGTTAGATATAGTCAGCTAAGGTCAGTGGTATGGAGACTGCATGTGTATAAGGCAGATTCATACAATGTGGTCTTGCAATCAAGGCATAGTGATACTTTCTATACACCTTCATAGTGAATTCATTTCTGAATGAATTAAATGCACCCCTTTTGAATTCTACCCAGACATCTTTGTGTATGATAACTACCAAACCTCATTATACATAATTCATTCCTTAATGACCTTAATATATGTTCTCTTACTATATAGTAAATTTAGGTAAAAAATAAAATACTACTTTTTTTCTGTTCTTTGGAATGTTTTGGAAAATTTTTTAGCATGAAAATAGAACTAACCTTACTATTACAAAGTGACAAAATTGATGAGTAAACCAAACTAATTTAAAAAAATATGGTTTTTATTTCATATGATAGTTATTCATTATAGAATTTAATTTTTATAAAAATGTAGTGATTAAACCTTCAAATATATCACTTTTGTCACTATGTAGATGTACAGAAAGTATCATCATACTTTTATTGCAAGACCTTATTGTATAAGATATGAAAGTCTCATCTCTTGAAAGCCATATTAAAGTGTGTTTTTATAACTTGTAAGGAAAAGTTTATTTAATGGTTATCCAGAAATTTTCCTTATCATTTTAAAAATAAAAGGGACTAGCATTAAAAGAGATATTATTAGTTGAAGCATGGTTTGTAATAAAAGAATAAATATTTGTCATAAATAGAAAAGTAAAATTTATTAGCAGAATAAACCAATTTCAAATAAACTGTATGTTAATTTAGAGGGAATATTTTAAATAAATTTCAAATAATTATAAAATTATCTTACCAACTTAAGTCAAAATCAAAATATATTTTGCTTTATGTTCTGATATGATACATTTTAACAAATTATTAAATTCAATTAAACAATAATTATTTATTATTATACTGTAATTATAACAATATTAATTCATTTAAATAATAATTTGACATACAATGTAAAATTACCTCCTAATACTTTACTACAAATTTATTAATACATATACTATTATATCATATTTATTGATTCCAATGAAGTTTTCACTTATTGTACTTATTCAGGATAAGTTAATATATGTATATTTCAAGAAAAGTATACTCATTATAATCAATATCATATTCAAATGTCAGGTCTCAAATTTATAATTACCAAATGAATAATTATAACTTGACACACCTCTAAATTGATTTAACAACATTCATAAGCTCATATGCATATGTGATATTTCAAAGACATTAAAATATATTTTATCAAAGTAATTTTCAATGATACTAATTTAGTCAGTTTGTAAGTAGTTAGCCTATATGAGAGAACTTTGGGTTGTTCTGAGACCAAAACTATTATGTCTTTAACAGAGAACCGACTGGAAACTTACAAAGTAGACACAATAGAGGTTAGACCATGAATACAGAGTAGGCCGTTTCACTTCAATTTCTTCTGGTCAGTTTCAATTTTTACTTCTTATGCAAGATACCTGGAGTACTAACAGAATATTTAAAACACAGAGAGAACCACTTTTACTTGTTTAATCTGCTAATATGATTTAGATTAATTTTATCATGTACAAAATTCCTAAATATGGATTTAAGAGGTACACATTCTGTGATGACTTTTTAATCTATCAGAAAGTCACTTAATGAACCCTATGCAGTGTTTTGCAAGTGGAATGCAAGAAAATAGAGGATTTGAAAGAATTGTACATTTTTAGCCTTGACACATACTTTCCAGAAAGTAAAAGGCATTGAATTTTAAATCACTAGCACTGTTACTAGACTGAACAAATCAACTCATCAATTGACCCTTCTGAAAATAAACTTCTCATTGATATCTATAGTTCACCTCATTTTCTTCTCAGTATATTTTTATTCATTCTCAGACACCATGGAACTTACATGTTCAGAATAACTATCAAAAAATAATAAAAAGTACACACACCAAAAGAATTCTCTTTGTTTCTTCAAAAAGGTTCTCATTTTTCAGAGCAATATTTATTTATTGTTTATATAAGAGTTTAATGGAACAATGCTATTCAGAATAAAATCCTGAAACAAACACCTTCACATGTATATGTGTGTATGCAATTATATATATAAATTTCCATGGGATACACTTATGCTTAATAAATCATTTTGAAAGTACTATTTTCTTTCTAAGTTTTTAAAGGAAAAGTGAGAGAAAGAAAAGGAAAGAGAAACCAATACATTTTTATTAAAAATTTAAAAATTAAGAATTTTTTTCTTATGCAATACATCCTAACCTCAGTTTTCCCTCACTCCACTTCTTCAAGGTACTCCCCTCCAGACATGTCCCTTGCCCACAATCCACTCCCTCTTTGCTTTCTCTTCAGCAAAAACAAGTTTCCAAGAGACAAAAATCACACAGCCAAACTGATACACTATGACGAGGTGAAACAATCATATCTATAATATTGGCAATTCTTCATTCAGTAGCCTTTAAGTTACGAGCCCACTTGGGCGTGGTCTGATATATTATAAATACCGACATAAAACTCACGCTCTCTTCCAGCAGCTGGATTTGGTTGCAGAGGACTGTGATCTGTGAGTCTGTCCCTGAATAAATAACTCATCATTATTTTCAATTCTGAGGTAGTGTGGTATGCCCTTTTAGTGTCTGTCTTCAAATCTAGACTGGAAAGCACAACTAAATAGGAGGAAAGGAGTCTCAAGAGCAGGAAAAGAATGTTAAATCCCTGCTTCCACTGTTAGGAGTCTCAGAAAATACCAAACCAGCAGCCACAATATGAACACCGAGGACCTTGTGCAGACTGTGCATGCTGTTTAATTCAGTGGGCCTTGTTCTCCTAGGGCCCTTTATACCCACCGACTCCTACGATCTTTCCTCCACCTCTTCTGTATGGCTCCCCAAGCTCCAAGTGAAGGGACTTAATGGACATCTCCAATTTACTTTCTCTTGGCATAATGTCTGTCAGCAGCTCTGACAGCTTGCTCCTATCTGCTGTTGGAAGAAGTCTCTCTAATGATTACTGGACAAGACACTGACTTATGTATAGCAGAATATTATTAGGAATCATTACACGTTTTTTGCAAGCTGTGTTTGGTTCTTCACTAGATCTTTGTGCTATCCATTAGGATCTTGGCTATTCAGCTATTGTGGGGCATGTCTCCCTCTCGTGTGCCCAGGTTTCTTTCAGTGACCTAGAGAGTACTTTCTGGCAAAGAGACAAACATAGGGATGAAAGCTTTATGTAGGCCTTCTGTATGGTTGTTGTCCTGGGCAATGGCGCCCCATTGACAGTTTTCAGTGAGTGATACTCTAGCCTAGCATCATCCTGGGAAGTTTTTGGAGCAGAATGGAGGAAGAAAGCATAGGGAGAAACACAGCTGGGATTGAGGGACATTTGGGAGGCAATATGAAAACCTTGTACTGTGGAAAGTTCCTGAATTCTATGAGCGTGACCATAGTGAGGACTAGTAATAAAAGATTCCGAGTCTGAACTAGTCTTAATTTGTAGCCAGACAAGTCTTACAGCAGTGGGACCAGGCTTCCTTAGGGTGAGGTGGCCGAGGAGCTCCATAAACTTGTGTTCTTGATATATTTCGGATATTAGTACTCTATTAGATTTGGAGTTGATATAAATATTTTCCAATTCAGTAGTCCACCACTTTATCCAACCGGTGGTATTACAGAAGACTTTCGGTGTCATTATTTACCAAATATTAATTATTGTACTTTGTGCCTATGTTATTGATGCTTTGTTCAGCAAGTTGCCTCCTGATTCAATGAGTTCAAAGCTATCCCACTTTCTCTTCTATTAGGTTCAGTGTGTCAGATTTTATGTTTGGTCTTTAATCCAGAACTTGGGTTTTGTGTATGGCAATAAATATGTATCAATTTGTATTCTTCTATAGCCAGATATCCAGTTTGACCAGCATTATTTGTTGAAGATGCTTTTTTTCTTTTCAGCATGTATTGCTGACATTTTTTTTTCATCAAAAGTGAGGTGTTCATATGTGTGTAGATTTATATCTGGATCTTCCATTCAATTCTTTTGATCAATGTGTCTGGTTTATGCCAATACCATGCAGTTTTCATTATTATCACTGTGTCGTGCAAATTGAAATTAGGGATGGTGATACCTCCTGCAGTCCTTTTTTTGTTTTGTTTTGGTTTTTGTAAACAAATTATCTTTCTTCATTATACGTACGAATCCAAGTTCTTACCCCCTTTCCCTTCTCCCATTTCCTCCGCATACTCCCAACCTAACCCCTATCCACTCTTCAGAGAGGGTAAAGCACATCACTTTGAAGAAGGTACAAGGTCCTCCCAAATATATTTATGCTGAGCAAGGTCTTCATCCAAAGGGAATAGGCTCCAAAAAAGCCAGGACAAGCAGTATGGATAAATTCTGGTGCCATTGCCAGAGGCTCCTCAGTCTGTCCCAGCCCCAGCCATGCAACTGTAAACCACATTCAGAGGGACTAGATTGATTCTATGATTGTTCCTTCCCCATCTGGCTGGTGTTGGTGAGCTCCCATTAGCTCAGGTAAACTGTTTCAGTGGGTGTACGCATCATGGGCTTGACCCCTTTGCTCATATTCTCATCCCTCCCACTCCTCAACTGGACTTTAGGAGCTCAGTCCAGTGCTCCAATACGAGTCTCTGCCTCTGTTTCATCAGTTGCTGAATGAAGGTTCTTTCTGTAGTAATATTTAACATATTCATCAGTCTAACTGTAGGCAAGGCCATTTCATGCACCCTCTCCTTTGTTGCTTAGGGTCTTAGCTGGCGTCACCCTTGTGGATTCCTGGGAATTTCTTTAGTGCCAGGTTTCTTGCTAACCCCATAATGGTTCCTTCAATCAAGATATCTCTTTTCTTGCTCTTATCTCTATCCTTCCTCCATCTTGACTATTCAGTTCCCTCAAGTTCTCTTTGTCCCTTCCCCTTTTCCCCTTCCACACTTCCTTCTCCCCCTCCCCTATATTCCCAGTTTGGTCAAGTGATCTTATCTGTTTCAACTTTTCAGGTGGATCTATATATGTTTTTCTTAGGTTCACCTTGTGACTCAGCTTCTCCAGAGTCATGGACCATAGGCTCCTTGTTATCCTTGCTTACAGCTAGCATCTACTTATAAGTGAGCACAGACAATGCTCATCTTTCTAGGCCAGGGGCACCTCACTCAGGACGGGGATGGATTTTCTACTTCCAGCAGTTCTTTAATTGTTCGTGATTTTTTAAAAGCTGTTCTGGGTATCTTGTTTTTCTATGAGAATTTAAACATTGTCCTTTCAGTGTTGGCAAAGAATTGCCTTGGAATTTTGGTTGTGATTGTGTGGGATCTGTAGACTGTCTTGGTAGGATGGCTGTTTTTATCATGGTAATCTTACTGATCCATAAGTTTGGATGGTCTTTTTTTGAGAGAAAGAGAGAGAGAGAGAGAGAGAGAGAGAGAGAGAGAGAGAGAGAAAGGGTTTCTCTGTATCTTCGGAGCCTGTTCTGGGGCTCACTGTGTAGACTAGTAGACTAGAATGGACTCAAACTCACAGAGATCCATTTGTCTCTACAATTGAGTGCTGGGATGAAGCATGTGTACACGACTGCCCGACTTTTTATTTTTCTGAAGTCTTCTTCAATTGCTTTCCTCAAAGTTATAACATTTTTGTCAAGTCTTTTGTTTTTATTTACCACAGATTGCTACAGGACTAATGTATCATACTTACATAATTCCAACTATTATTTAACATGAAAACTTCAAATAGATTTATAATTTGGAATTTTATATGTCTAGAGACAGATTTCTGACAGTCTGTTAGTTAAGTTTTACTACAACTCCCTGAGATTCATCTGGGTAAGTGTGAATAAAAAACCCAGGATAGCTAAAACAGCCCTGTACAATAAAAAAACTTCCAGAGGCATAACCATTCCTGACTCGATAGAAGAAATTCAAATGGCCAAAAAACACTTAAGAAGTTGCTCAACATTCTTAGCCATCATGTAGATGCAAATTATAAAACACTGAGATACCAACTTACACCTATCAGAATGGCTAAGATCAATAACACTGATGAAAGCTTATGTTGGAGAGGATGTGGAGTAAGGAGAACATTTCTCCATTGTTGATGGGGGTGCAAACTTGGGAGTCCCTTTGAGGTCAGTATGGCAATTTCTCAAAATATTGGGTATCAATATAGTAAGACCCTGGAATATCACTCTTGGGCACCAAATGATGCTCAGTCATAATACTATAAGGACTATAGTATTATGCTCAACTATGTTCATAGCAGCATTATTTGTAATATCCATAACCTGGAAACAACCTACATGCCCATCAACTGCAGAACGGATAAAGAAAATGTGATACTTTTATACAACAGAGTATTACTCAGCAGAAAAAAAAAAAAAAAAAAACAGTGACATCCTGAAATTTGCAGCCATGTGGATAGAACTAGAAAAGAACATCCTGAGTGAGGTAACTCAGACCCAGAAGGTAAAACACTACGTATTCCCTCATACATGGGTATTAGATGTAAAGCAAAGGATAACCAACCTACAATCCACAATCCCAGAGAAGCTAGGTAAAATGGGAGATGCTAAGAGGGGCATACCTGGAGGGCCCCAGGAAGAAAAGTAGTTAAGATCTCCTGGATAAACTGGACAGGGAACCTGGTGAATTTTGTAACAGACTTAATTTCTGAACCTTAAAATTCCATTAGCCTACTAAATTTAATGGGCATACCCTCTCTTTCCAAGACACAATATTTAACTTTTGAGAAGTATGTATAATACATGACCATATTTACAGAACAGTTTTACTTTAAATTGTGACATATGTAAAGTCGAGGGTTACTAAAGATACATATAAAACAGGAATTCTAAAATTATACAAGAGGGAATTTATATGGTCAATCTTATTTACTATCTATGGATCTTACCATTTTATAGATTTCCTCCTATATCAAAAGTGACCCTAAACCTTATCTTAATCTGTGATAATCATAATAAAAAACTCAGGATCTCAGACTGATCATTGTTTATTTAGAAGATATTAAAATATCTTTAAATGAACTAAAATATACTGCTAAATTTAATAAATATTACAGTTATATTGTAATTTTGGCAAAAACAGTAGAAATGCTTCATTTAAATTCTTCAGAATTCAATTTATTTATGACTTCATCATACTTTAACACATATCTAAACTTATGAATTATAGCTGTTATCTGCTCTAGAAGAATGATCAAGTTTACAAAAGTAGGAAATTTTCATGATTTTGACGGCATGTGATTTATATTTAGGTCAATATGTGACATTTAATATTTTATTCTAAGAAACTGAAAGAATGATTGCTGTTTAATATTAATAACAAGTTATATCTGATGCAAACTGTGCTGGACATATGACAGGAAAATTGGGATGTTTTATAAAGTACATAGTATATAAGAACACCCAACAGTAGTTATTTTTAAAGCAATTTATACTTTCCAAGCACATGAATATGGATAATTATAATGTAAAAACTTAAAAGTGCACACCTGAAGTCAATTACTGAAGTAGTTTCAAATGTAGTCATTAATATTTGTGAAAACAGTTACAAGAATAAAATATGGAAGCTTCTGTTCAGAGCATTTAGAATGATTTAGAAGTAACTCACTTTTCAGTGAAAGACCCCTGGAGCGGTGATACTCTCACTCAAGTCTCGGGATAACACGACCCACCAGAAACTCAAGAAAGACTTTTCTTGCTACAATCACATGAGGCTTATTGACAGGAACCAGCTGGGGCCAAAACTCATTACCCACGCAGGAGTAAAGGAGTTCGACCCTGAGTAGCTGGGAGAAGAAGTATTTAAGGGAAGAAACAAAATCACAACCCAAAGCGGGTAGGGAGGGTGTCATTGAAAAATACCAGTGATAATCACAAATGGGTAACTCCCCAATTCTCAAGATTGTTCTCAAGATTATAATCTAACTTTATGGTCAACTAGTTCCTGGAACAGAGTCACTGAACTGGCTAACCTAGGTTTTTCGTTCTTCTCTCCCTTTTGGCTCTCTTTTTCCTGCTAGATTTTTTTGACTCTATTCTTTCTGCTAGAGGGGATTGGATTTATCCAGGTCTTTCATCAGAACTTAATTTATTTTCAAATCTGTTGTATATTGAGATAAATGGCGATAAATAAAAAAAATGAGTAAAAATTCGTCACAAATCACTACTTCTATTTTTGCCATCATGGATGAGTTTATTACTAAGTTTAGCCTCGGACTAGATGACTAACATATTCTGCCATATGTTCAGCAATTTAAAACTCATGCAAATTTACTTTGCATTAATATATAGATTTTATTAATATTGCCTTGAATTCAGAATTTTTCATTTGCTTGGATTGGTTCACCAAAATGAACTTTGGTATACTCTAATTGTTATTTTGTTGTTGTTACTCTATCAAGTGGGAATAGACAAGTGTTCCATATTTCTTGAAGAAAACCTTCACACAACAGACTAAGTAACATACCTTCGCTCACTAAAAAACTAGTACAATATGTTCAGAAAAGGGCTGCTGTGGTTTACCACCAATCCCCTCTGCATTTTGGTTAATCCAGAATTTGGATTGTAACAACTTACAACAGAATTATGTAATATTCATTTGAAAATATGAAGGCACATTTATTTTACTCGTTTAATGTTTTATATTTTCAATTAATATTGATTTACCTAATAAAATAATGGAAACAAGTTATTTTTCTGTGTTTCAAAAATTATTATTACAGTGAAAATTTTCTGTTTAATAAGACAACCAAATGAACACTAATATAAATGAGCACTGCCTTAACATAATACAGAGTAGAAATAATAGTTTATTTATTTAGAATACTTTTTTCTTTTGGAGGCCAGAATAATATGTGTGCTGTGTTTGAGAAATACTAACATACAATACATACATTAAATTACATTCCATTAAAAATGAGATTTGGGGCACAGAGTAAACTGTATTATTTTAATGAGTGATTGAACAAAGCAATCTACTTATATAGCTATATTTTTAGAAAATGCACCACTTTTACAAAATGGAAAACTTGTATCTTATAGCTAGCTAAAAATAATAACCATTACTAAAGCATCTAAAACTTGTTTGTTTGCACAGTGTACAGCAGAAAGAATTGGATATCCTATTTTAAAGATTTTATTTTATTTTTTTAGCTGTCAAATGGGACAGAATGTAAAACAAAATTGTGTGTCACTGAGACTGCTTTTTGGCAGTGGAATGTCAGTTAGAGTTGGATGCTTGAGTAAGGTATTGAATTGTCCTAAATAACACAACCTAAAATATTTGATTGGTAGCTTGCATAAGATTTAAAATAATTAAAGCCAGCAGTTATTGTCATTGTTATTAAATTCACTTAGTTCAGGATTCAGGTGATGGAAGAAGGATGAAGTATACTGCAAGAATGAAGGAATCACTGACAGTTTTTCCCCTGTGATGAGCTAAGGACAGTTTAAGGCAGAAAACACTCAGGTGGCTCTGTACTCTCTGTTGGCAGCTTTACCGGTGACTGGAGGAGAACTAGAGTGGGTAATCAGTATGTGCACAAAACATTTCTATAATAAGCGCTATCTAAAAGAGCTTGGAAACTAGCTGTATCAGCAAAAAGCACCTGGGAGAATTCCACTTTAATTGTTTCAGTTTCTTATGAAACTCAGCCATACAAAAAAGTTAATAAGAGGCAAAAAAATTGGAAATACAATAAGGATTATCCCTAAAGCCTACAAATTCTGACTAGCCAAGATATTTGTGTGTTTTTTTATATGCCAGTTAAGACTGAAGACAATTCAAATATCTTGTTGAATTTCATTTCAGTCAGATTTGGAAACATCTCATATAAATCTAACAACTTTAAAACCTCATCATATTTTCCCAAGTAATTTGCTTTTACTCATTAGTATTAATATGGCTAATATGACACATTTATCATTCCCTCATGTATCAAAAGAGTAAAGTAATGAACCAATAACAGTGGTAATTTTTTTCTGTATAAACATTAATTTGTTCATACTTTTAATTATAATACAAACTTATTTATTGCTCTCTTTTACCACTTTTAAATATGAGAATGTTTAGGAATATTCTTGGCATGGAGTTTAGAAATTTGTTCAGGTACAGAATTTTGGACATGTTTTGAAATTCCTTTGTAACTTATTATTGTCACTTAGAAAACCTCCCCATAAACTAATGAGTTAGTTTCATTAGTTTCTTCATCAACAAAATATACAAACCTCAAAAAATATGCTTCAGATATTCTTCTCATCAAAAGTCTGCTCTTATCATCCATTTCAATTCCTCAAATTTATTTTCTTATATGTTATTTAATATCTTAATGCTATAAGAATTTTTTCTCTAATGGAACATTACTTTGGACTTCACTGTTTTTTTATTATCAATTCTCCTTCCTCTGCTGTTTTAAATGAATTTAGAAAACATTTATCATCTTATTTATTAATTATTTATAATTACTATTTTGTCTTTTCTAACACAGAAAATATTCAAGCATCCCTACTCTCAGGATTTCAAATTAGAGTTTATTTTATATGATCATATATAGCTAATTAAGCTGGTATTGAGCTAATTAAACAAGTCACAGAAAGTATATACCTATATATTTACCTATGTACCTATATCTATGTGATTTCTTTCCCAGAAAGATATACATATGTATGTTTTCTTTCCTTTGTAATTTCTAGACTTTATGTACATTCCAATATACACTTATTAAATATTATATTGTTATATCAAATATATACAGTATTAATGTAAAAACAAAACAGTCTAGAGGACACAGGAACTATTTGGAGGAAAGAAAGTAAGGAGAGTTTGTGCATGAAGAGGAATGTAGTTAATTCATAATCCATGCTTATTGATCCTTATGTAATAAATAAAAAGTATCCTTATATAATAGTACCATGTACAATTAATGTATATAATACTTAATTATAAATTCAAATCATGACTTTTTACCCATTCAAACACAGTTACAGAATGACAAGTATTACCTATATTTCATCAGATATTCATTAGTATTAAATGGCAGACACATATTTGACCACTATTTTGATATCCTTAATTCAATTTTTCCCTATGTAATTCCTTGTCTAATGCAAATATTTTCTCAGTCTACTTAAATTACCTGTTGTTTCAGATACCTTGGAAAATCTGATCAGCTCTAAAACTTATATGTATAGATAATAGTTATGGACAAAAGGTTTGCTCACAATTTCATTGAGCATATTCATTCCTCCTACTGATGATTTAAGGTTAAGAATTCATGGAACCATTCAAGAAATAAATACAGAACTATTTTCTTGAACATTAAGTTATTAAGAATTAATGTTAAGTAGTTAATAATTTAAAAATACAAACACAAATATGTAGTGAGAGGGCCACTTGGTCATTCCGGCTGCTCAGTCCTGAAATAATTATACAGAAACAATATTATTTAAATCATTTCTTGATCAACTCTAGTTTCTTATTGGCTAACTCTTACATCTTAATTAAACCCATCTCCATTGATGTGTGTATTGCCATGTAGCTGTAGCTTACTGGGTGAAGATTCGGCATCTGTCTCCAGCAGGGCTACATGGCTTTTCCCTAAATCCTACTTTTTTCTCTTTGCAGTCAATTTAATTTTCGCTGCTTACTTCTATTCCCTGCACAGGCCTAAGACAGTTTCTTTATTAACCAATGATATTCACAGCATACAGAGGAGAATCCCATATCACAAATGTCAGCACCTTAAAGACTCAATTGAATAGGAGAAGGGTAAGCCAGACAAACTGGTGGTGTTGTGAATATGCCAATTTTTTCTAGGCATTTTTCATTATTTCTATTTGTACAAGTAGTTTTGATTTTATTTATCCCCATGCCCAACTCTTCACAGATCCTCTCAAGTCCCTCTCCCATCTTCATATCCTTTCCCCTTTCTCCATCAAGACCCGTTATGTTGATCAAATATTCTCCAATGTGTGGTCTTGTACTTGAGAATGATTGACTTACCAAGGGCTACACTCTTAGAGAAAACTCTTTTTCCACTCCTACAGACAGAATTTAGGCCAAACTTCCAGCCCCTGCTGGGATTTGGTCTGCCTACAGATTTCACAATTTTTGGGCATGCTGTTTCCAACACTGTGAATTCATATGTGCAGCTTTCATGCTGTGTCCAGAAGATACTGTTTCCTTGGAATCATACACCACCTCTGGTTTTTATCTTTCCTCCCATCTACTGCAATGATTCCGGAACATTAGGAGGGCAATGTTTACTATGCATGCTCCCTGCAGAGCTGAGTACTTGCAAAGTGTCTTAATCTCTGCACCTTGATCACAATCTACTGCAAATAGTAACTTCTCAAAAGAGGACTGAAAGGTGCAGTGTTCACCAGGAGTTAGTTAAATACTATGTCACTTTAGCAAAATAAAAGAACTAAACAGAGACTTCTCCAAAGATGAAACACAAATGGCTAAGAAACATGTTCAGAAGTTACACATTAGTCATCAGAGAAATGCAAATTAAAATTACTTTAATATTTCATCTTACCCCAGTTAACATAAAAAGATTAAAAAATAAGGTGTTCCATTTTTAAATATACTAAAGTGTGTTTCAGACATTACATCCTCAAAAATTCAGCAACAAAAAAAAAAACCTATGAAGTTGAGTCATTTAAGCAGAAGGAACTATTCAGCAGGGATACTGGAAGACTCAATTGTGTTTTAATAACTGGGAATCATGTTTATTCATATTCTAAAAACCTTCTAGGAAACTATAGATGTTCAAAATGAAGTGAAATCATGAAATAATTCAGAAGCCACAGTGGTCAGAAGTGAACCCAAATTACTAAGGTTTGTTTTGTTTTCTTTTTGCCTTGATGTGACATCTTGTGCTGTTTGTCGCAATACAATTCTATTGGACATTGCTGTCTAGGAAAAAAATCAATGCAAATCTTTGCCGGTATTTCTTTGGTTTCTTCTTAAGTTTTATTGATTGACTTTTTTAAGTAGAGAGGTATTTTTACATTTTTTCTTCCCTCGTACATTATATTCTGAGCACAGTTTCTCCTCCCTCCATTGTCTCCCTCTTACTTCTTTTTTCTCCCAGATCCACCCTCATTTTCCCATCAGAAAAGATAACATTTCCCAGCGACATAAACCAAACATGAATAAAATGCTACTATAAGACGACACACATACTATCAAATGAAGGCTTGAGAGTCAACTGAGTAGGAGGACAAGTATCCCATAAGTATGCAAAAGGGTCAACAAGGACTGCTGTTTCCACAGTCAGCATCCAGAGCCGGTTGGCAGGAAATGACTCCTAATTTTGTGATTACAATACTTAAAGTTAAAAAGCAGAAGTAATTTTAAAAAGTGGAAAGGCTATACCTGTGTAAGCTCGTTGACATGGCGGTCTTAGAGCAGATATCTGGGAGCCTGCAAATTTGTCAGCTATCTGTAACACTGGCCTCTGACTGGACTGCTACATGTAAAAAGCATGACTGATGCCCACAGTAGGCAATTGAGGTACCAGCCTCCTGGACCCAAGTCCCCAAGTAGCTGAGATAGGAAAGTCTGTCTTGTGCCCCACTGTGCAGACCAGCTTCAGCTATGAGTCAAACAGAAGCTGGTTCCTACCTGACAGCAAAGTTGCTGAGAATTAGAACAGGGAGCTGCAGCTCTAAGGCGAGCAAATGTCTGTGAAAATGTAAATGAGCAAGTTAAGGCCTGTCAGCTAGGCAGACTTGCAGCTTGGATTAGAAATACAGCTTACAAACTTTTAATAAAATATCCAGTGCCTATGGTCATGTTTATTGTTGTGTATAGTGAATCTTCAGCCCCTCTGTGAGATTATTAAGGGGAGTAATGATACTGATCCCCTTAAGCAGCTCATGAAAACTGCTAAACAAAATATGCTGTATCTAAAATAGCATAAAATTATTATGCTCATACAACACAACTTCAAAAAATAAATAAGGAGGATTATACCATCAGTTGCTACATAATGCCTTAAATCATGCCCTGTTTACTCTAAACTTTTTTTTTGAGGTTGTCTTTTTTTTTTATTGTTAAAAGAAAAATTTACATTTACTCCCCTTGTTCCCGGCCCTCCCCCTCCCCCCCCCCCCCCCCGCCCCCCCCCCGCTTCCTTAAGATGGTGCAGGATACCCTGTCCTATGGGAAGCCCAAGGCCCTCCCCCCTCCATCTCAGTCAATTAGCTTAATTCTTATGCAATCAATAAATTGGCCAAGTCATGAGAAGAAAGTAACTAAGTACATTTATCTAATCTTCAACCCAATCGAAGATCTGAGAAGGGAAATAACATTACCTGAGTGATTAGGAAGTGCAATCAAACAACTTCCAAAATATGTAACAAGTCACAGAGACAGCTGGCTACCTGGCCAATCACCCAAAGTCACATTTGCAGTGTTGAAGCAACCAACTTTGGCTAAGGCCTAGAATAACTGACAGATTATTTTTAAAGGCAAGAAAATTTTCAAAACCATCTTACCCTGTCTTGGCAGGATTTTTTTTGAATGTGTATATCCCTGAGCAGTCTGCTGTGGACAGATTTTGGCTAAATGGCACCAAGGCAACCTTTGTTAAAGCAAAGTGGAGAGACCCTTGCACTGGATTATGGAAAGGGACATAATATGTCTTAATATGAGGTCAAGGGCATATTTCTGCTTTTCTTCATAGGAAGAAAATAAAGCTTGATGAAATGATTACATGTACGACAAAAGGATGCCAGACCTGATGACATTGCAGCTACTGATGACTCCATAGAAAAAGCAGAAAGAGGTTTCTGAACCTATTCCTGACTTAATACCACCAAGCTGCAGTCTGAGAAGGGAAAGAAGATCATGGTGATGGCTGGTGATTCCTAATTTCTTGGTGGACCTAATGCACAAACTTCCAGACCTTGGTGTGTCTTGCTTACTTTGGAGACAGCCCAAAGACACTGATTAAATATTTGACAGTTTGTCCATACTCTATCTTGGGATACAGAGCTCATTTTGCTAGTATAATATTCAATCTGCTGTTGAAATACAAGACCTGCAAACTGAGACCTCTATTTTTCCTTCTAAGGAAAAAGGACTTGTGACAGTGACTGAATCCCCTCTTCAGAGATGAGGAGAGTAACCTAAAGGTTCTTGCTACTGCTCATAGGCTAGGACAATTGTTTAAAAGATACAATGCTGTTGGACACTTAACCAGTATAGAAAACTTTTCTTGTATTTTTATTAGAATAAATTTAAGAGAAATGTGATCTGACAAATTGTGTGTTTATTATTAATTTTCATACTAGAATTATAGTATTGACCTGTTTATGATTGTAAGTGCTTTAGCTCACTATAAGATGTTACTGATTAGAAAAAGATTAGAACTCATCTAAGAAAATTTTAATATTGCCAATGAGTTCTTGATTTGACATGTTTAATTAGACATGTTTAGATTTTTATACAGCTGAAAACTGTTAAGAAAAACTCTAGACCAATTCAAAAGGGCATTCCCACTCCTGGTAATCCTTCACTCCTATAGTTAGGAGACAATGTAGTCACAGGAGCATGCATTTTTCAAAGTATTATCTTATTACACATGATTATCTGGGTATTGGTAAACTCTCTTGACAAAAAGTTGGCTCAAAGGCACAGGGTACCTAGAGATGCTTTCTCCCTTAACCTTTTGATTGTAAGAGTTTTCATTCAGAGATGGGTAAATTCTTTCTCCACTGCCCCAAGTACTTAAGACAAAGGCATACATGATTGGAATGTATGTACCAAAAATCAGATAAGTATGTAAACAGGAAAATGTACATCTAAGGCAGAACACAATCATCTGTCCTATAGAAGAAGTGCAGTCTATTAAAATTATTTTTTAAAAAAGGAGAAATATGTTGAAGCCTAAAAACGTGAACCTATTCCCACCTTGTCTTAAAGTCAGAGAGAATTAGGTTACTCAGAGTTGCTAATAACAAGTGTGTCTATACACCCTGACCTATGGTGTGGTTGTTGGTGTTTTGGACATTAATATGGCCCATACAGGTTGATCCTGTCCACCATGATCAAAGGTCAGAGAATTCAAGCATACTTCCATTCTTTCTTTTTTTTCTTTGAATTAGGAGGTCTGACTTAGGAAGTAGCTGCCTTCAACCTACTTGGTCAATTGGTGGGTTCACTGCCTAAACAACAGAATGCATTTCTCATGAGTTAATGGCTTGATGTATCAAATTATCAAAGCAAGAAACTGTTCTAGTTGTCATTTGTATCATGTTGAAGTTAGTTTTTTCCCCTTCTCTCCCTTTGGTATATTGGGGTATAAAAGTGTATGGAAAATTAAATGTGCATGATTTCAGTATTCACTGGAACTTCTTCCCAGTACTATCCTATGTTTCCGTTTTATTATTTTCACTCACGTCTTCATTTCTTTACTTATTTTTCTAATCCCCATTTCCCTACCCTAGTAAGTGGTTTCCTTGTTGAAGCTGTTTTCTGACAATGAATAAAACTACTGTGAATATAGCTGAAGAAATGTCCTTGGAATATCCATCTTTAAATTCAAGGTGATATGATAGGATACATTGAGTTCTTTCAATTTTCCTGTAGCTGTTGAGACTTGATTTGTAACCAAGCATGTGATCAATTTTGGAGACTGTTTTGTGAAGATTTGAGAAGGTATATTCTATTGTGTTTTGGTGAAATAGCCTATGGATATCTGATACGCTCAATGATTCCTAGTATCTGCTAGCTGCAATTATTTTACTGTTTAGATTTTGTCTGAATTGACTGTTCCTTGGTAAGAGTGGGACATTAGCCGGTGAGTGGTGGCGCACACCTTTAATCTCAGCACTCAGGAGGCAGAGGCAGGTGAATCTCTGTGAGTTTGAGCCCATCCTGGTATACAAGTTCCAGAACAGGCTCCCAAGCTACACAGAAACCCTGTCTTGAAAAGCTCCCACCCCCTGAAAAAAGAGCAGAGCATTGAAGTCTCCCACTATTAATGTATGAGGTTCAATGTGCAATTTAAGCTTTAGTATTGTTTCTTTAATGAATATGCATGCTCTTGAATTCAGGACATAGATGTTAAGAATTGAAATGTGATCTTTGTAGTATTTTCTTACAGGTATGAAATGTTCTTCTTCATTTAATTTGATTAATTTTGGTATGAAACATATATATATATATATATATATATATATATATATATATATATATATATATATATATATATATACACCAGCTAGCTTGCTGTATCCATTTGATTGGAAAATATTCTTCCAACTACTTACTCTTTGGTAATGTCTGTCTTTCAGGTTGAAGTGTGTTTTTTTAATGCAGCAGAAGGATGGATTCAGTTTCCATATCTATTCTGTTAGCCTGTGTCTTTTTATTGGGGAATTGATCCATTGATCTTATGAGATATTAATAACCAATGACTGTTACTTCCTATTATTTTGTTATTGTTGGTGATGGTGGTTGAGGGTGTGTGTGTGTGTGTGTGTGTGTGTGTGTGTGTGTGTGTCTCCTTTGGATTTTGCTTGTATGAAGTTACCTATTACCTGTGTTTTTTGGGAGTAGTTAACTTTGGTTTGTAGTTTTCCTTCTAGCACCATCTGTGCATTTGTGGATAAATACGTTTTAAGTTTGATTTGTCATGAAATATCTTGCTTTCTCCATCTATGGTGATTGAAAGTTTTATAGGATTTTGTAACATTAGGGCCTTCTAATTGGGGTTTCTGTCCTGTCCAGTTCCCATAGTCGTTAGGTTCCAAAGAATCACACAGAAGGTCTACATAAGTTATAAGACTGATTGGCCCATTAGCTCAGGCTTCATATTAGCTCTTATGACTTATATTAACCCATTATCTTTATCTATGTTATCCACATGGCTCAGTACCTTTTTCAGCAGGGTAGGTCACATCCTGCTTCTTCAGTGATCTGGGCAGAACTTGGAAAGAACTTCCTTCTTCCCAGAATACTCCTGTTCTTTCTGATCCACCTCTACTTCCTGTCTGGTTTCCTTGCCTATACTTCCTGCCTGGATATCGACCAATCAGCATTTATTTAAAAGATAATTGACAGAATACAGACAATTCTTCTGCACCAGAATTTAGTAGTCTGTGCTAACATCTGGGTCTCTTAGATTCTGCAAGATATTTGCCCATTTTTTTTCCTGGCTTTTAGAACCTCAATTGGGAATTCAGGTATAATTCTAATGGAGTTACCTTTACATGTTATTTGACATTTTACCTTAAAGCTTTTAACATTCTTTCTTTGTTATATGCATGCTTAGTGTTTTGATTATTATGTGATTCAAAAACTTTCTTTTCTGATCCAATCTATTTGGTGTTTTGTAAGCTTTGTACCTTTATAGGCATGTCTTTCTTTAGTTAAATTTTTTGAATGATTTTGTTAAATATATTAGCTGAGTTTTTGAGCTGGAATTCTTTTCCATCTGTTCCTATTATTCCTAGGATTGATCTTTTCATAGTGTCCAGTTTTCCTGGATGATCTGTGTAAGGGGTGTTATATGATTAACTTTTTATTTGACTGATAAACCTATTTTTCTATTTTATCTTTAATATATGAGATTCTCTCTTCCCTCTCTTGCATTCGTTTGTTGATGATGCTTGCTTCTGCAGTTTCCATTTACTTACCTAGATTTTTCACTTACAGAATTTCTTTGGTTTGTGATTCTATTTTGAATTTTTTAGATTTTGAATGGTTTGTTTCCTTCACTGGTTTGTTTGTTTTTATCTTGGATTTCTTGGCATTCTTTAAGGGATAATTTGATTTTCACCAACTTTTGGGTTGCCTTTTCCTCAATTTCTTTAAGGAAGCTTTTCATTTCCTGTTTAAGGACATTTATCATCTTCATAAACTTGTCTTTAAAGTCATTTTCTTGTGCTACAGATGCATTGAATATTCAGATCTTACTGTCCTAGGACAGCTGAACTCTGATGGCGCCATATTGCCCTGGCTATTGTTTGTGTTCTTACACTGTCACTTAAGCATCTGGTGTTGGAATGATTATAAGTCCAGATTCCAATTTCTGAGTTTGTCTTGGTTAGATGAATGTTTTGTTCATCGACTTCTGTTTCCTCTTTCATCTCCTAGTCTTTTAGGCATGTATTTCTGGTGGTTAGCATGTCCTCTGATCTAGAAGAGAATCTCTGTCCAGTCTCAGAGCTAGACTTTTGTCATTAGCTTGTCCTTTTGTAAAGCATGGGTTCTTTGTTTATCTGACTGGTGTGGAGTGTACCTGTTCTTCTGACTGCTGGGGCTTATACCCAAGCAGGAAGAATACCCCAGGATTGGGGCAGGGTCTAGCCTCAAGTTTAGCAATATGGTTGCACTGGTTTGGTGGTGGAATTGGTCTTTGAGAACCAACTCTAGTGAGTTAGATGGCAGGTTAGTTAGTTACCTGTTTTCTGACTGATGTGGCCTGCACTTTAGCAGTGGAAGTCTGTTCAGGTTAGGATAAAATTGGGTCATTTTTTTAGAATTATCAATATATTTATTCAGGATATTTAACTGTCATTACCATTTTGTGGACCTTAAATTTTTGTTTTATATCTATGTTAAAATCGTAAAATAGTTTTATTAGTTTTTCGTTACAATGAGGAAATAGAGTCATAGATGTCAAGTAATTGCATGAAAATGGTGTGCTCTGTAACAAAAAAAATAGATTTTGCCATCCTTTAATTAATTTTCTCATTTTGTCACAATATTATGACACAGTTTGCATGAAGAAGAATTTGGTTTGGCTAACAATATTGATGAATATTCAGTCCATGTCTCTTAGTCCCCAGACTGAGTACATCAGAGTAGTAGGGACAGGAATGAAAGACAAACACTCACTATGTGACTCACCAGGGGAGATAAAAATAGATTTTGATACTTACCTGGTTATTTCACACTATTCTATAATTAATTCTCTGATCTAGCCCTTTATATGGCATTACCCACATTCTGCATGGGTATCCTTATTCCTCAGTTAAAAACACAGCTCTGAAAACATACTCACAGAAACACAAAGGAGTGTGCTTAGGACTTTTAGTTAATTCCCACTTATGTCTAGTTAGTAACAAAAATCAATAATTACAATTTATTCTCATGGACTTATACTGTTAAGTTATACATCAAAACTCAAATATTTTGTATTAAGCTTCACTGCACCCTCCCAATGTTCAGATTACCTTCAAAATACATCAAATAGTACCTAATTGAAGGATAATATTTTGACCATAATTATTTGAATCTCCTTCTTTAGGACTTTGCTCATATTTTCTTGAAGTTTCAGTTATACATTCTTTTTATATTCAATAACTATATATTATATTTTATTACAATTTATATATTTACTTATAAATATATGAATGTTTGTGATTGTACAGTGTGAAATAAAGTATGTTGATGTTAGAGGATAACTTATGGAAGTAAGTCCTCTGCTTTCACCAATCAGGTTCTGGGAATTGAAGACAGGTCATCAGGCATGGTGGCAAGTTCTGTCTCACTGGACCCAAATCCTATAAAGTACAGAGAACTTAAAGAAATTATATATGCCCTATAAGCCTTATACTGTTTTGTCTTCCTCTTACATTGTATTAACATGATTAAAATTTCATTTATATAAAATTTTGTATATGTATGTGGGTTGTTTCTTTTTAAATGTGCACTTAGTAGATAGTAAAGTGAAACAAGGTGATAAACAAATACCAAATTGAAATGCTTTATAAAACATAGTGATATAGGCATGGAGAGTTCACTCAGGTAACAATATACTCACCACATAAGCGTAAGGACATGAGTTCATATCCCATCACCCAGGTAGAATCCGGGCCTGAGAGCATGCCTCCATCCTTCCAGTGTTGTGCAGTTTGAAGCATGGAGATACTTAAGACCAGCTGGCTATCGTATCTTGCTAAAATGGCAATCGCCTGGAATGCTGAGAGATTCCATATAAAAAAAAATAAGGGGGAGCTTAACAGGCAAAAATGCTGAGTGTTGGCCTTTGATCTCTAAATACTCATGCATGAGCTAGTAAACCAAATATGTGTTATATCACACATACGATCAGTAAAAAATAAGTCAATATAAATAGGATATGCTTGTATTGACTTTCTTTAGATCAGCAATGAAGACATTTAACAATTTACTACTAAACAAAGATGAATTTCTTTCTAATGTGCTTCCTTTATTTTGATTCAAATACCTACAGTTTGAAAACACTATTACACAGAAAAGCACTAGCAACATAAACCTTGGATTTTAGTTCATGAATATTAAAATACTTTATAGACATTTAGATATTCATTTTCTTTTTATCTTATTACATTTTAGTCATTCATGTCCTTTATATTTTAATAAACAATGGTTATTTTTAAAGAAATTAATAAATTACCTCTGACAACATATCCCACATAGAGAAAGGAAAATAGAGACAAAGAAGTTAACTCCAAACAGGGCTCTAAGATGTAGAGAGAATCAACAGTGTAGTCACTATTTTGTGCACTTACCTTTTATGTTCCTCTAACCAATATATTGATCTTCTGTGTTGCCAATTATTGCAAATTGTTCTTGAGTCTATGGGAACCCATCATTGATTTTTTTTTATTTTAATTGTCTTGGACTTCAGTGGGAAAGATCACACAGTAATATATCATAAAGGCCTATTTTATTATAGCTTTGTATTGACAGACTGAAAGGAAAATACACAGTTCCTTAATATCATTAACTTATGTACCTTTAGGCAAACTTTAATTGAGTAAGACAGAGGACCAAGATATGTATTGACAGAGACTATGATCTAGGTTAACTGGGTAGAGAAGCAAAGGAAACTAGAAGTAGGTCTGGTTCCAACAAAGTAAGTAGCAATTTTTTAAGGCCATATGGAAGCTAATTAGAAAAAAAAAAACATCTTAAGAACAAAGATGAGAGTTGGATATTTATGAAGAGTTATACCAAGCACCATGCTGGATGTGAAGACTTGCAAGTTACAGATTCAGCTTGCATTTTTAACTATGTATCTATATTACCCATGGGTACATATATATATACCCACAGGGAGGAAAGTCAGGGTGAAGATAGTAGGCTAATAAGTTGGTTCTTCCCATCTGAGAAATGTCTTTCCCTGTAGTGATACAAGCAGCAAATGATATCTGAGGAAAAGAAGAGAATCCAACAGAGTTGCTGCACAACACTTGGGCTGGGAAGCATCACCTCAGCTCCCTAACACCCCTTTATACAAAAAGTCCAGATTGTTTGCCTGGAGGATTCACCCAAGCTCCTGGCATAAACTACCTCCCCTGGGAGTTGCCTCAGTCCAAACCCCACCTCTGAGCAAGCCTGCCAAATGGTAACCCCTGCACAGGGAAGGTCAAGACCACTCCCACACGCTATTTAAACTGCCACCCAGAGAATGAAATCGTGGTCTCCAGGTTACCCGTGGTCTTTCCCTCTCTGTGTTTCGCTGGGGCCACCCTAGAGAAAGGTTATCTCGTAAACATGGGTGTCTTTTAATTTGGTTTAATTCACTATGATTCGGATTATTTACATCAGTAGAGAGGCTCGTCTTACGAAAATACCTCATATTTGGAGTTTCCACGGGAGTGGGGTGTGTTCTGTTTTTCCCATGGGCCCAGGTCCACATGATAGAAAACACCCTTCTCGTGCATGCTCTCTGCCAGGTTAAGATCGGCTTCACCTCAGTGAGTACTCCTTTTCAATACAAATGTTACCCATTTTGAGCTTTTTTTCCCCCATTTTTGGGCTTTCCTATGGGAGTCATGACTGTGTTAGATGCCCAATTCAAGAGGCAAGCTAGGCCTCACTAAGGTGAGACTGAGGGGACAGTAGTAAGCTGTAACTAATTGGGTAACGTTTATATCTAAATTTAGATTTATGTCTAGTTAATATATAACAAGTAATGGCATTCAATTCTCAAATGCTTTACAAATTTAAGAGTATAACATGTAACAAAAGGGCTTCTAACACAGAGACATGCCAGTTCCTACAGCAACCTATAACTCCTCCAAGAAGATAAGTGGTTGCGAAAGACCTTCTGCCTTGAGGCTTGCCTTTGTGTTTGGCAAAGCCACCCACAAAGCAAAAAAGTTGCCTTCCACTCTTCAGCTTCCTGCATGCCACTTGGGGAATCAGTCTTCTCATCCTGCCAAGATAGGTAGACTAAATTTTCCCCCAACAGGAAAATCTTTGGGCCACCCTGAATTAAGGTCATCTATTAAACATGAGCATCTTTTAAGTTGGTTTAATTCGGTCTGATTGGGATTATTTACATAAGCAGAGAAGCTGGTTGGTAAGAAAATACCTAACAGACACAGCTTTTAAAATGTGTCCCCTAGGCTGTGGTGGGATTTCTACTAATACAGATATCTTCAAAATACATTTACTCATGAAAACCCCTCACCCACGTTCAAATAAGGGACCCCGATAAAGTCTTCTGTTTACCAAACTGGATTTGAACAAAATTTCTTTGGTTCATTGGTTGTACTTGGCATAGGTTGAATAGATATCTGCTCATGTATCTCCACGTAACAAATCAGAAGAACAAGAGAGAGACCAGTAGAGATTCTTTTCCCCAGTTTTAACTAAAAGAGTAACCGACTTTTTTCCCACTTGTCTTTCAAAAAGATTTTATTTACTCTCAAAGAAGGAGAGTTTCACAAAATAGAATTGTGCTTTAGGGCTGGATGTTTCTAGTAATTGTAAGGTTAGGCCAGGATATGTCAAGAACTGAGATTATATATGTTGCTTATGAGATGCAAATAACTGAGAATTTTTAAATTGAATCCATTTATTTGACATCATGACTGCAGTTTCCCCTCCCTCCACTCCTCCCATTTTCTCCTCCCAACTGAGAAGTTTTGATTGTTTGGACCTGCATGTTGAGGTGGTAGACAAGGGAAAATCCTTACATGCCAGTTCCCAAAATGTTCCAGTGATAGTCTCATGGACAAGGAAAAACTAAAATGTAACACAAGTATTTTTAAAAATGTTCTAGATATTTTTGTAATCTTAATAAAGCCTTTTCATACATCCTTGGCTTTGGTTATTATAATAGTTAAATAATTATTTTACTACATATTATTTCTATTTTAGAGATACAATATTAAAAAAGCAATAAACC
This sequence comes from Dicrostonyx torquatus, assembly GCA_028555095.1. Taxonomy (NCBI): domain Eukaryota; kingdom Metazoa; phylum Chordata; class Mammalia; order Rodentia; family Cricetidae; genus Dicrostonyx; species Dicrostonyx torquatus. Next base: position 2,070,042 of record JAQHUG010000164.1, read on the forward strand.
CATAGATATGAATTAAAAAATAGAGATATTTGGACAATTTAAAAAGTAGGGACTATTAAAACAGAGTCAAGTTGGGGAATACATGTAACATTTGTTACAAAATAAGTGTATGGAAAGTCAAAAATCATTTAATAGCTGAAAGGAAATTCTAATTGTTGATTATTGAAAAAACTTAAAATGAATACAGAGGAGCAGTTAATTGGCATCAAGGTGATTATTTTTCAGATTTTATCATTGTTCATAGATGTTCAAAACAACTATGCTTTTTAAAGAGCCTGAGAAGTTTCAGTTCCAATTGTTGCCAGAAGTAACATATAGAAGACTAAAAAGACCCTGGAGATTGGGGATGTTCAGAACAGTTTCTAGATAGTTTTCATTAGGCAGAATGAAAATGAAAGAGTCAGAAAGTTCTACCACACAACAATCCTGTCCCATGTAAAACTTATTAGAAAGGTAGATTTTGTTTTAATACATGATGAGAAAAAGAGGGAATGGAGAAAGAAAACACAAGTTGCGCTCTAAATCAGCGGTGTGCCTACTGTTCCAAAAGAATAATGCTGACTGTTCTTTTTGTCTCTGTTAACCCTATGATTGCTGCAGCTTAAAAAGTCAACATAACCACACTGATTGGATTGGATCAGACTGAGGGTATGATAATCCTGTCCTATTTGGTACTATTGTCAGAAAACAAGGTGTCCAGCATTCGGAAACCTGGTATTGAAACTACTTTAGTAAAGGAATTTTTGACAGTTAATTTATGTTTCAAGTCATTTGGGATAAAGAATAGTTATATAGCCAGTAAATCACTATTTATTCATTTATAAGAATAGATATTTCCAGAAGAAATTCAAAGTTAAAACAGTCAAGTGAGAAAGCATTTGTCTTCATTAAAATGAGGGACACCATTTAATCCCTGGAAGACAAGTTTCAAAGAGAACAAATGAGGGATTTGAAGATTTCTCTTTTATATTTTCTTCTATAATCAGTCAAAAGAGTTTGCGGTTTGTGGACATTTGAACATTTACATGACCTACTATCTTTTAGGTCTTCACTTTAGACTGAATTTTAGCATCAAAATTCCTTTTTAAAAAATTATTGTTGTTCATCTTCTGGAAAGTTCAGAGATGTTCAAAACAACTATGCTTTTTAAAGAGCCTGAGAAGTTTCAGTTCCAATTGTTGGTGGTAAATTTTCTTTTAAAATATTTGTTATGTGACTTTATTTTATGTGTGTGTGTGTGTGTGTGTGTGTGTGTATGTGTGTGTGAGAGTGTTTGTCTGTGTATCACAAATGTGAAGGACACATGGGAATGTAAACAGGGCACTGGATCTCCTAAAATAGGAGTTCCCGGATGATTTGAGCCATCATGTGGATATGGAAAACAAACCCAGTTTCTCTGCAAGAAAAGGAGTTAACTCCTTACTGAACAATTTCACTAGCCCAATTTTTTGATCTCTGAAATCATGAGACAATTCCTGTAACAATTTACCCCCACCTCTGATATTGTTGTGGCTACAATTCTAAAAATCTTGACTCATCAAGAAGTTTTATAATTGGGCTTATTGTTGCATTTTAAATATTGAGAAATGATGCACAGCCTATTGAGATAAATCATCTGCATTTAAATTTGATCTTGAAAATAACTGTGTATTCCCATGTAACTGGAAATAATTTTTGAGGTCATAATTATTTCATCCTTTGCAAAATTGAAATTAATGATAACATCTATGCAGAGTTGGGGAAGTTTTTATTGCATCCATTAGAAGTATCCAAAGATCGAATATTCCATAGACTTATATAATATTACTATCATCTTCAAGCAGATTACCCCTTTTCAGATTTCTGAAATGTAGCAACTAGGTTTCCATGTCTTTAAAAGATCATTCTTTATTCTATCTGATAGCAGGAGGGTATATGTCACTATTTTTTTAAATTTTTTTATTGTTAAAAGAGAAATTTACATTTACTCCCCTTGTCCCAGGCCCTCCCGCTCCCACAATATCCCTCCTCCCTCCCCCTGCTTCCTTTAAAGGGGGCAGGGTACCCTGCCCTATGAGAAGCCCAAGGACCTCCCCCCTCCATCCCAACCTAAGAAGGTGTGCATCCATATAGACTAGGTTCCCAAAAAGCCAATACATGCAGAAGAGATAGGTCCCCGTGCCAATATCTTTGGTTTCTCAGTCAGTCCCCATTGGCAGCCACATTCAGAGATTCCGGTTTGGTCATATACTCATTCAGTCCTGGTCCAGCTGGATTTGAGGAACTCCCAATAGATTAGGCACACTGTCTAAGTTGATGGGCCAGTCCCTCGCGGTCCTGACTTCCTTTCTCATCTTCTCCAACCTTCTGCTCTTCGACTGTACCTTGGGAGCTCAGTCCTTTCTTATGATGTGTATGTGGGTCTCTGACTCTGTCTCCATCCATCAGGTGAAATTTCTATGGTGATGATCAAGATATTCATCAATGTGTGTATATGTCACTATTAGCATTGTGTCATAATTGTTAAAAATATGTTTTTCACCATTAAATCTAAGATAAAAAATATTCTTATGCTATTATTGAAGTATGTAGATATTTACAAAGTTCTGACCTCAAGTTAAAAATTTCAAAGCTAAGCCGGGCGATGGTGGTGCATGCCTTTAATCCCAGCACTCGGGAGGCAGAGGCAGGTGGATCACTGTGAGTTCGAGACCAGCCTGGTCTACAGAGCTAGTTTTAGGACAGGCTCCAAAGCCACAGAGAAATCCTGTCTCGAAAAACCAAAAAAAAAAAAAGAAAGAAAGAAAGAAAGAAAAGTTTCAAAGCTATATAAAATATAAATATTCAACAGTATAAATGAGATATTTAACAAATTAGCTTAAGTATATAGCCATAGTTCATGTATTATTTTCTGTGGTTGATTTACTGTTCATGAATACAAGCAGTTACATTATATGACATTTTGAATTGAAAATTTTCAATGTGGCCTTTTCATGGCGGCGGGTCCTTGGTGAGTGCCACAGCTTCAGATCCACCAGCTCAACTGAGGGTAAGATCAACTCTAGCCCCCAGCCTCTCTGCTTGATTAGGAGACTTCCTCTCCCCTTTCCCAAGCTTTTCTGTGTCCCACAGCCCAGAGGGTCCCTGGGCAAGGCTCCCCTTTGACTGAGGCCCAGGTTTCCCCTGGGAATTGGCCTACGGCAGGGCTGGAATCTTGGACAAGGGAGGGTCCAGCATAAACCTGCAGGGGTAGAGCAGAGAAGTCTGCCCTATTCATGGCGGTGGGTCCTTGGTGAGTGCCACAGCTACAGATCCACCAGCTCAACTGAGGGTAAGATCAACTCTAGCCCACAGCCTCTCTGCTCGATTAGGAGACATCCTCTACCCTTTCCCAAGCTTTTCTGTGTCCCACAGCCCAGAGGGTCCCTGGGCAAGGCTCCCCTTTGACTGAGGCCCAGGTTTCCCCTGAGAATTGGCCTGCGGCAGGGCTGGAACCTTGGACAAGGG